>JAJLRJ010000014.1:1663946-1943946 GCA_024195265.1 Dendrophyllia cribrosa
CTGCATAATAAACAGCACCACAGGAAAGTACTGCTCAGTAGCTTTCATTTGAATGGTCACACTTTAGGATTTCATCCACAGACTCAAAAGTTAGAATCACCTTGTACTGCATAATAAACAGTACCACAGGAAAGTATTGCTCAGTAGCTTTCATTTGAATGGTCACACTTTAGGATTTCATCCACAGACTTAAAAGTTAGAACCACCTTGTACAGCATAATAAACAGCACCACAGGAAAGTACTGCTCAGTAGCTTTCATTTGAATGGTCACACTTTAGGATTTCATCCACATACTTAGAAGTTAGAACCACCTTGTACAGCATAATAAACAGCACTACAAGAAAGTACTGATCAGTAGCTTTCGTTTGAATGCTTACACTTCAGGATTTCATCAACAGATTCAAAAGTTAGAACCACCTTGCACAGCATATTCATGCAAATTAAATAGTTTCACAGGAAAGAACAGTAGGATTTCATCTACCGAGTCAATAGTTAAAACCTTCTTTCATAGCCTAACGCTGGTGGAGAACTTCATTTTGAGTAGTTGCAAAAGCATTCATCTACATATTGATTAATAACATCACTAAAGGAAAGCACCCGTGCGAAATTGTTCAAGAAAATCCTGGGAAATTCTTAGAATTCCCAAGAATAAATCTCAAGAAATCCCGGGAACTCTCAGAAAATCCTTCGTGTTAATTTGCACAAATTTCTCGGGATTTCTCAGAAAATCCTGGGAAGAGGAAATTAAAAATGGCAGAAAAAATCCTGGGAATTCCTTAGAATTCCCAAGAATGATTACCAAGAAATCCAGGGAATTCTTAGAAAAAAGCCTTTTTGTTAATTTGCACAAATTTTCCGGAAATTCTTAGGAATTCCTGGGAAAAGAATCGAAAAATATTCTCTGATTTTTTGGGAGTTCTCAGGAAATCCTGGGAACTCCCAGGAACAGGATTTTCTGAGAATCTCAATAATTCTTTAGAATTTCTGGTATTTCGGATACAAATAAGATTTAGTTAATGAAAAACTGAAAAAATGTGAGCTCAGCAGTCAGCGTCACAATTTTAAACCAACCAAGAACAACACAGAAACAATTTTCATTTCACAAAGATACATGTACATTACCATTTATGTTGGATCAGTTCTGATTTTATGTACACACATTTAAAAATATACTTTTATAAAAAAAAAACCATGTCACTTCAGAAACCTGAAAAGATGAAAATTACTTTATGTACACAATTCTTGTAAATAAAGCAGACTTCTGTAAAGAAATACAGTATATCACTTAAATAAAGGAGAATTTTTTAAAGAAATATATTGCTTCAGAAAACCAAAAAATAAAAAGTAAATTTGGAACTGAGAATAAAATAAGACCTATTTTTGTTACTTACATGTAAGATGACTGGCACGAAAAGAAGATTGAAATTAAAAAAAATCCTAAGGCTATACAGTGAAACCTCTATTAAGCGGACACTAAGCCGGGTCCAGAAATTAACGTCTTATATTTCCTTTTATAACGAACCCCTATTCAGCAGACCTCTATTAAGCGGATGCGGACACTAAAATAAATTTATTTGGCTAATTTCTATTGTTAGAAACCTCTATTAAGCGGACACCAGACTGAATTGACAATAGTATTGGATTACGTCCTTCAAATACGTACTGTAGTCGATTAATAAAGATAAATCAATACATTTAGCTGTCAATAAACTGTAGATTAGACCGATATCCGGCTGTATGATTGTCATCCGCGATCAAAGTTCACCTAAAAGTCTTGCACAAAGTACAGCACAGCTATTCACAATCAAATCCTTCTTTGCCTAATTTTTTCTTTAGCCACTCACATGAAAACTTATCACCATAAAAGAGGTATTCGCAGGGAAGCTCTAAGCCATATCCGGCACCTCGGTTTACTCTTTTGCCCGTAACTGTTACCTTGCCAGAATTTGTCGATCTGTTCAAAAACTTTGTCGTTGCTGTTTTGCTGTTATGTTTTTGCATTAACAAACAAATTAAAGTTGGTAATGAAAGGTAATGAACTTGAACTCTGGGTATAATCAGAAAAGTTATTCGGTGGCATGCACCCAGGACCCCCCCTCCCCCCCCCCCCCCCCTCCCCCTTCAGAAATTCCTGGATCTGCCCCTGCTCTGGATAGCTTCCCTAACAACATCGCACTTTAACACAGTACAGAGTAACGGTTGAATATTAATTGTTAGCAAACATCGTGCAATTTTTACAAACCTCTATTATTATCAAAATACGCGGCCAAATAAGAAACTGCCTTCGAGAAAACACGCGTGAGTGGCGGGCGATATTGAATTTGACGGGCTGCAAACGCATTTACGGCCCTGTTTCTGTTAAACCTTTTTTTCTTATTAAATAAGTTTGTACGATTTGGCCTTGTGTATTGATAATAATGATAATCACATGACTTTTGTCGGGCATATAGTTTATTTGTGTCCCTCGTAGCATCATTTGCACCCTCGCTCCGCTCGGGCGCAAATGGTGCTACTCGGGCCACAAATAAACTATATGCCCTCCAAAAGTCATGTGATTGTCCTATTAAGTGGACACCCTCTATTAAGCGGACACTTGGGAAGGTCCCGAAAGTGTCCGCTTAATAGAGGTTTCACTGTATTATCGTAATCAATAAAAATTTGCTATATGAATAATTTTCACAACACATCTTTTTATCAGTGTACACTATATTTTGTCATCAATAATTATAATTGTTGCGGTCTAAAAACAACAATAACCATCATTAATATTTTTACAATGTATGCTTTAAACTGTTTTCTCAGTTATTTTTGTTGTCCCCGTCAGTATCATGTTGTTAATTTCTCCTTGGGATGATTGATCACTGAAAAACAAAAGAAAAATTCAATTAGTGTCACAATTCATAGTAACATTTAATAAGGAATTTTATTATTCAAGAGAATGTTCATATAGGTTAAAATAAAATACAATGTAAAAGGCTATAATTAATTTACATGTATAATAACGTGACAGAGTTACGATATACATACATGTACAGCTGTATGACCTAATTTAACATCTAAAGGACTACACTGTACCATGTACAGCTGTAGCATGAAGTTTTTGTAGCAGTTTTATATTACACTAACTATACTATACGCAAGCAGTGAAAAGGTTTCGTCACAAAAATAGTTATGGGTCATTTGCATGTCGTGCAAGTATGTTGAGGAAGGCCAAATTTTCAAGAGTAGCATAGTGACTTTGATAAGTTTTGTCTGTCTTTTTTGCAATACCGACACTTGAACAATACACAACCAATGCTCGACCGACATCTTTACCGATATTTCACCGATAGACTACTGATATTTGGCCGATGGACTACACTGTATATACATGTACCGACACTAGACCGATTGACTACCGACACTTGACTGATATTCCACCGAGACTTGACACCGACATGTCGACTGACCATCGGCTAACATCGCACCGACACTATCTATGGTACAATTCATCCCAACATGCAAGTGGGTGATATTACTGTATAACCAGGATTTTACAGTATGGAATTTAATGAATAAATGGAGAAAATACATGTAGGTTTTGCTTTCTGATGATATGACACTGAAACGTTTTGTCATTCAGCCCTACTGCATAACCTTTAAGCTTTTTAAACCCACTGATGTAAATAAAATTGGTACTGTACATACAAGTACATTGTATTACTGACAGTTTGCGCCACATGTTGAAAGATTACTGGTACTATTCATCCCACATGTTCTTTGAAATGCCTTAAAAATCAGCCTGCTTCATGCACCATTGGTTTCACTCTGTAGTTTAGAAAAAGTTCATTGCATGATCAAATTGTTGACTGCAAATTGACAGCATGATTTTTTATGTCACGTAGCGTTAAGCAATCAATCAATCAATCGATCGATCTTTTAACTTTCATTCAACTTGCAATGAATGATCCCTGCATGAATGAATTTAAACTTGCATTTACCTCAAATGTGTTCAGATACTGTATAGTAGTTCCTTTCCTTGAAAAAACAATTTGAAGGCATAATAGTTTCAATTCATTCTTCGCAAGTTCATTTTTACTGATCTTGTGGTGAACAAAAATTTGATGAGATGATCTTTTTTCAAACCGTGGAGTGAAACCAACGGTACATGATTGTACATGCACATAAAACAGGCTGATTTTCAAGGCATTTCAAAGGATATGCATGATCAATGGTACATGTACATATACACTGTACGTATGTTTCCTTAAAACATACTAGTCCGGTGTTTCTATTTTGAAGCAAACATACATACTTGTATGGCAGAGGAAACGTGCTGCAATCCACACGTGATACAATGGGAGGAAGATGATATTAGCGATGATCGAACAATGAAAGTTGAAGTTTGTGCCCAGATAGATTTATGCTTTGGTGTACATTTACAGACTGTAATTTCTATTTAACCATGGTGTCTCCATTTAGTAAATCAGTTTCAATTTGGGACATGCAGTCACTTTAGCGTCAGTACCACACAATACACCCACAACAGCTACATGTACATACACTGTAATAATATAAGAACATGCAAAAAAAGATCATTCTCCTTTGGGATTGTCTTTTCACACGCATAATCTTTTTTGTTCAAGGAGAAAGACTGATCAGGCACATAGCTGTATATTATAATAATCATTTGTCAAATAAATAATCAGACAAGATATAAAATGTTTTTACTTGCTTTTAAAGGGGCTATGTCCAGGTAGTTTATGCTTTTGACTCAGACTGTGCTAATAATAAAACTGAGAAATTTATCTGGCCCCAGTTGTTCAAAAGGTGGATAGTGCTATCCAGCGGATAAGGGTGTACAAAACCAATTGCGTTATCTGCTGGATAGAGATTTATCCGCTGGATACAGGTAGCTCCATCCACCTTTTGAACAACTGGGACCTGGACACAAAATGCTCTTAGAACAACATACATGTATCAATTGAATTCTTGAAGGTCAAGCCATGATCAGTTTTTAGCAAATTTTCCAAAACACATGGAGCCAATGTTTTTAAATTGCAATCTATATCCATCCTGGCCCCAGTTGTTCAAAAGGTGGATAGCGCTATCCACCGGATAAATCACTGTCCAGCGGATAACCAAAAGATTTTGTTACAGCGGTTACCATTAACAATTAAAATTCCGTCTGGATTCCAAACAATTTTACCAAAAAGAAATACAGTCAAACCTCCTGTAAGCGACCACCCAAAATGTCAAGCCTAGGTGGTTGCTTACGAGAGTTCAGACCATATTGGGTCAAAATTTTGCCTTATTAGCATATGGTAACTGCAGAGACTTACCCCATGTGCCAATGCCCATCTAAACCCATGTACAGTAATAACTTTTAGTAGTCACAAAAATATTTAAGCTTTCCAAAATATTTATTCAGTTTCATGGTTCGCTTCTGATAAACTACCTAATAAGGCGAATGGAACAAGTCTCACAATAGTTACAAATTGAATCTTTAATGTTGTCTAAACGTTAAGGGGAACTGTCAACATGAACTAATAAGGATTAGATTGCTACAGTAGCTTTAAATTTGACAGCCCTTTTATATTACTGGTGATTTACATGTTAACTGTACATGTACATTAACCCTTTAACACCCAAATTTCCACCAAAAAGACCCTTTTTAAGGCTACAAATGCCATTTTATGGCCATTATCTAACCAAATTGAGGCCGAACAGTCAAAAACATCGTTTACAGCTTGGAAACTACATGTACATGTAAACCCTCCTACCATTTGTAGAAGAATTTGAGTTCGGCATAGGTTTTGAACAAAAAAAACAAGACTTGTCTTAAAGAATGCGATAATAATGTTACAACACCTCATTATCCAATTTCCGCTCTATTACATGTATCTGACGAGTGGTCGCTTACGGGAGGTTTAAAACAAAAGAAAATTTCAAACTTTTAGCTCTAAAAGTGGTCGTGGTCGCTTACGAGAGGTGGTCGCTTACAAGAGGTTCCAAATATAGTGATTTGACTTGGAAACTTTTGGTATTTTGAAAAGCTGGTCGCTGAGGAGAGGTGGTCGCTTACGAGAGGTGGTCGCAATCGGAGGTTCGACTGCAGTAAACATTTTAAAACAACAAATTTTAAAGTCAATTACAGTTTTACAGAGAAGATTTCATTCAACATGATATACATGTACAATAAAAACTGGCGCTTCATGCAGCCACGGCTTCATGAGTTGTGATCCGCCTACAATTCATCATGCATCACTGAGTCACAGTGAAATTTAAAAGTTTTATTCTAAAAATACAGTTCCTACATGTACAAACAGCAGCTTATCTTTTTGTTTAAACTGGCTTGGAAATCGAGTTTGATTTTAGTTTTACCTTCTCTCAGCGGGTAAAATTGTTGATTTTTTAGCTCTGTTTGCTTGAAATCCTGTCAGAGTCTAAAATAATTTTAACGGCTTTTCTTTGATTGACGTCCACTAAAACTCAACTTTATCCGACTGTTTTGAGGGCAGTGGGTCGAGTGTTAAGGTGGCTCCATATAGCTATTGGCCAGTCTTCCAAATAAAATATACATGACCTTAATGGTAACCGCTGTAATACTTATCCATTGGATAGTGATTTATCTGGTGGATAGCGCTATCCACCTTTTGAACAAACTGGAGCCTGGTGTATAGTTCCAGTGTACTTGTAGAGTAATTTAATTTTGAATCAAACCGGGCCATTATTTTAAGGTTTCCATTCATGAATTAAAATACATGTATGCCTTTCGGTTATTCAATAATTATGACAATAAAGACTGGCGAAATAGCCCCTTTTAAATCTGACAAATCAATGGTCCAACAAAAAATGTCCCTACTACATGTACATGTACATACACAGAGACCATTAAGCTTATTTAAAACTCTAAATTAACTTAATCCACATCTTACAGTGGATATGACACAACTATTAAAAAAGCAAGACTAAAATGATCTAACATCATGAAGTAAGCTTGAGAACAATCGAACGATTAACGAATAAACGAATACAGTCTCGTTTTACCGAGAACCAGGCTGACCGAATTGTTAACCAGTCGATCGAGGTTCAAATATTTTGAATTTGGCAGTTGGACGAATACTGTTTTACCCCACCAAACTAAAATGCGCTCGATAAAATAATAAACCATTCACTGCTATAAAGAAATTATCCTACACTCTTCTTAGCGTACATTGTATAAAGCCAAAGCTCAGTAACTTAAGCTTATACAGCCCAATTTAAGCTTACATTGTATAAAGCTTTAAATGAAAGCTTCGTACTGACTGAAAAGATTACAAAGTATAAAGTTAAGTTTGTACTCACATTTTAGCGTCCTGATGTCGACCGTCGTCTCACATATTAATCTCAACTGCTAAGAAATAGCTCATTCTTGGATTAAACAGCGTCCAAACACACTGTAAAAAGTACATGTACGTAAACGGTTGTTTGACACACCAAAGATGGCCGCCACAAATTCAAACGGGCTTTGTTTGTGCTCACGTGATATATGACGCCAAGTAGAGAGGACACTGGGAATGAGGTCACCGCGCGCGCGAATCTACAAAGATCAGAAGCCGGATTATTTACTTGAATTATTGGGTCTTTTCGAGTGAAAAAGTGCAGGATTCCATGATGAGAGGTCCCTCATAAAACACGTATAAGGTATGACTTTCATATGTCAATTTAATCTTAAGAAGAGACGCAATTGTGAGTAATCTTTCATGTATTTTCTTAAGCTTAATATTTACTTTGCGGGACGCTACATAAATTGCTTGTTTACAAATGTGTGCTCTGACTTGCGATCGCATTGCCTTCCTACTCTAAACACACTTTTTATACGGCAAAATATAGAATACAACATAAGCTGGGGCCACTAAGCTATTTGCATCTCGCTGAATAGTAACAACATATTGTTATGTTATGCATAAGCTTCGATCTACAAACGCGTTTGAAGATGTCATTATAATCGAGGAATTACCTTTTATAACGGCCAAGGTTTCATTTCGTTACGGCGTCAATACTATTTTAAAAAATGATTGTGTCGGGATAATGAGTGTGGAATGAGTGGATGAGCCAAAAAAAGCGAACATCAAAAGTATCTTGCCGTACGATATCGCCTTGTATTCAAGTCCCGGCCCACAAGCCGACAATGGGCAACATGTGAGGTTGATGATTAACTTCGGCCTCCATACTTTCGTTGTAAGAGTAAGCTTGTACATGTATGACAATCACTCCTGTAGACTGAAGTCAAACTCAAACGTATTTTCAGTAAATAGTGAATAGCGTCTCAAGTTATTCCTGGGATTTCCCGAGAAATCCTGAGAACCCCTTCTTTTGAGCAAGCTTATTTCTGGTTTTCACACATTTCAGCCAAATCCCGAGAATTCTCAGCAATAACCGAGAAGGTGTTAAATCCTACTGGAGGTGATCTCGAAATTTCCCAAGAATTTCCGGGAAATTTCGGTCGCACCAAAATGTACCAAGATTTCTTTAGAAATCCTGAGAAATTCTGAGAATTCCCGAGAATTTTGCTTTTCTCGAGAATTCTCGGAAATCATTTCGCACGGGCATGTTTCATATTTTAGGACTTCATCCACAGATTAAACTCTGCAAGCGAACAGCCCCAAAAATTCAAGAAAATTCAATATTTTTGTTCCCAAGAAATGAACGAAGTGTTACAGAATTGGACTAACGCCAGTGGCACTGATTTTGCATCGTCGCCAAATGTGTTCTCGAAGAGCGTTGTTTTCATTTGGTTCACGTACATTACCCTGCTTGGCTGCGGAAACTTCCTTAACCTTCTGGTGATCTACGTTATGTTTCGAAGCCACAAGATACGTTCAAGCATTTCAAGCTTCCTGATCTTCCATTTATCGTTAACTCATGTTGTCTTTCATTTGGCTGTTCCACTCATCAGTATGAATCCTCACTGGTGCAAGGCCTCAAAGCTCATAGAGCTCGCGTGTGCCGCTGCCATATTTGGTAGTCTGGCGGCTATTGCTTGGTACCGCAAAAGAAACGTTTTGCAACCTTTTAAAAGCCTGATTCGGCGTCGTTTGAAAGCGTACTTGCTCTTGGTGGCATGTATCTGGATTTACGCCTTCGCGAATTCCACGCCTTTTGTTTTCAGCGTTAAAAGTCAATTGCAAAAAATATGTTGGCAAGAGAAGAATGGAACTGAAAAGTGCAGGGATTACACTTTCTGTGATTCGCCTGCAGACTGGAAAACACAGCTGTCAAAAACGCTCTATTTTATCATGGCGTTTGTTGCTCCCTTCCTGTACATGCTAATTACCTACACAAAGGTTGCTGTTAGCTTGTGGAAAAGAAGCAAGACAGGAAGAATTCACGGTGCTGTCGCAAAGAATAAAGCAAGATCTATTCGGTTGATGATAATCGCTGTTCTAGTCTTTGCCGTATGCTGGGGTTTGAACTTTATTACGGATTTGCTAAGAGTGTATGAAGTCCTTGACAATATGTCGCTTGAGAGCGGTGTCTTGTTACATGCTTGGTGTCTGATTGCGCAGGCATCGAGTTCTTGTTTAAACCCTGCAGTTTATGCCTTTTTTAGCCCGGAATTTCGGAGAAACTGCGTTAAATACTGTTGCTGCTGTTTCTCGTGTTGCGTTTCTTTGTGTCGTCGCTATTATTATGGCGCAAATCGAGTGCAGCCTGTTTTGTAAAACAGGTTAATACTCTATTCACACCAACGTAACCTGTTTATAACTCTATAACACGAACAAAACTGTCAGGTTAAATCAGTTTATTTCGTAACTGACTTTCAATGTTCCCGGATTGTCCAAAGCGTTAATAAATCTTATCCACCTCAGTGGCTGGTCCAGAATACATCGTAAAGGGGGGGAAGGGGGAGGGGAGGGGGGGGGGGGGGGGGGGGAAGGGGGGAGGGGAGGGGGGGGGGAAGGGGGGGGGAAGGGGGGGAAGGGGGGGGGAGTTAATAAGGAGAGGAAGGTGAGGAGAGGATTAACAATGAAAACTGAAAACACTTTTCGGCCGTTCGTGCTTTGTATTTTTTTACGATATGGGGGGGGGGGGAGGGGACGGAGAAGGGAGGCGGATCCGCAGTACATTTCTACATTATGATGAGTTTATATCTATAATATAGATATATGTAGTTTATTCAGGAAGCAAAACTGGCAAATACAACTTAAACTGCACCTCCTGACCTAAAAGGTGAAAACATGAGGTTATCCCTACAACAAAACAATTTCCCCAACTAAAATGTTTAAATCTTTACAAAATCTACCAACATGAGATAAAATAGTAATGTTATTAATAATAAAAGAATTCCAGTTGAAGTTTATAAGTCTGCTCCTAAAAACAGTTATAGTCTGTGTACAGCGGCTAAAACAGAAAGGGACCCTTGGTATAGTCAATGTATTTCGGTAGATTACTAGATTTTCTTATAATATTTAGTATTGAACTCTTTTTTCTCGGAGACCTTAACTAGACATGACAAAATGTAAAGGTAGTGTATTGCAGGATGCGGTTATACGATATAGTCGAAAAGGCCCTTTGTATTTCGGTAGATTACTAGATTTTCTTATTAACTGGCTCGTCGCTCTGCGACGAGACAGTTCTTAAAATACCCTCTTTTTTTTCCCCTGTCGGGTCACCTGCCCCGGGAATCTCTTTTGCTGCGGCCAACACCGTACCTAGTTTACTTCCGGTTTTCAGAAATGGCGTAATCAGTTATGTCAGCAACTATAATTCAAACATTTACCGTTTTAATTTCGACGGAATTGTTAAAAATTAAATCTCTGTGATTTTCGGATGTGATCTATTTCTGGTAAAAGGAAAGCGGGTTGAATTTTTCTAACCAAATCAATTGTCAAACAGTTGAGTTTAAAACGAATAAATCGTTGACCAAAACACGTCCCGGCGAGTCACAGAACTGCTGAGTAAACAATTCTCAAGCATTACTCCGTGGAGTCACGTTCAAATTCCACACATCTCGTATTTATGTCACGCTATTTGATCGATCATGTTGATATTGGTAATTTATTCGATTCTCCAAAATGCCTGTGTTTAAACAATCCTGATTCCTTGTAGTAGGTGGTTTCAAGGATTTTAAAGTGAAAAAAAATATACAAAGTTCTAAGCTTATGTTTTTTTCTAACAGTACCGAGCGCCCGAAATTGTAGCCTACTAAATAAAGGATGGACGATGTTATTTTTGTGGGGGGTGAGGGCAGGGGGCGGTGTAAGGCAATTTTTCTGATCATGAATTTTTTTCCGTCTTGATATTGTGCAAGAAGTTTTTTCGGGATTGTTCCATATCTTTTTTTCCTTTGGCTCGCTGAGCATTATTTTTTTTCTTTACTTTTGCTGTGCAGAATTTTTTTTAGTAATTGCCCTCTCCCCCCCCCCCCCCCCCCCCCCCTTCTTAACAATAAAATGGTCCGTCCCTAAGGAGTGCTTGAAGCGGGCTGTGGAATGTAAATGTAAATGTAAATGTGGACTGGAATGTGCATATTGATAGATTCTAGATTGCTAATCAACCCGTCCTCCTCTCTGAAATTAACGATTATCGTTAATTCTCAAATTGCTCTGAATTTACAATTATAGTTAATTTAGAACACTGACAGTCTGAAAGGAATTCTGGGAAGTTAGCATTTTTGTTGAAAAAGAACAATCCTTAGTGTTCGGACAGGACTCGAACCTACGACCCTTCGCTGACCAACATGATATCCTCTCTTCTAACCACTAGACCACCACGCTGCTGGTTGAGTAAACATCAATTTTTTAACATAATAAAATTCATGCGCTTATTGTACACCCTGTAGTAAGCCTTTAAAATCACTCGCTTGAAAATAATTTTAGAAAGTAAATGGAAAAGCTTGATCATCAAACTTGAAAACTAACCATTTGAAATCAGCGCTTAGGCCTAATCACTGTAGATCAATGATATTCTATGCAAGACTCAAATAAATATCTTGCAGATATAATTTCCCATCGCCTTGTTGTTCGGTGGTCTAGTGGTAAGAAAACGTTCCTAGTAGCGGTAGTTCCGGGTTCGAATCCAGTCCAAATAACATTGTTTTTTTTATTTCTTCTTTTCTGAAATGTCCTGGGAAACAGTGTTCTAAATTAACTATAATCGTAAATTCAGAGCAATTTGAGAATTAACGATAATCGTTAATTTCAGAGAGGAGATCATGTTGTGCTAATATAAAACTCTAAAATCGGAAAACCGGGTGGAAACTGAGACCAAACGATCGAGCCAGTTTCGAAGCCCATCGGGCTACTTGTAATATTTAGTATTGAATCTTTTTTCTCGGAGACCGTAACTGGACATAGCTACCATGCAAATCCAAGCTGTTTGAAAACAAAATGTAAAGGTAGGTATTGCAGGACGCGGTTATACGATATAGTCCGAAAGGCCCTTTTATTTATTTTGTGATATAAAACCTCACCGCTGAGAAAAAAAAACCCAGTCACTTCAGCCGCAAAAATCTTTTTTTTTTTCATTTTCCGCCATGTTGAATGCAGCCGGCCTTGTCGTGATGTAATAGGTCCATTTCCAATGACGTAAAATGCCGGTTAAAAGCCCCCCCACCCCGCTTATAGGCCCATCTACCTTAACCAAAAAACTAATATTCCGGTTATACCCCCCCCCCCCCCCCCCCCCTTTACTTTTCCTTGTTTCCTTAATTTAAACGTAGAAAATTAGGAAAGTACAAGGCATGTAGAGCGCAGAACAATAAGTTAATTATAGCCTTATTGCTATCTCGTCAAATGTTAGGCGCAACTGCTGGACTCCTGTAACTGTTCAATGTTCTGTAGTATTACTAAGTTAGGATGACGTTATTGAGATTGGATGCCTTAGTACAGGGAGATGCGCTGAAGTCTAGGTTCTAATTGCGTTCGACGATAGGAGAACGCTACCTAATCTGGTCGGGTATCGGTCTGGGCGCAGGGGATTATGGGAGGAATTGGGCTGAATGCTATGCGAGTTCAGGGTTTGGGCGCCATCTTGGACTGGCTGACCACTCACCTCGATTTCATGTCGTGGCCTCGAGCCCAGATCGAACGCACTTTACTAATCCATGATTATTACCAGTCTAAATTATAATTGCAGTCCTTTGTTGTTCTCGCCACAGTTGTTCAAAAAGTGGGTAAAGGTAATTACCAGAGGATAAATACTCTTCGGGGATATTTAACAACTATTCACCGAAGTGGAGGTGGGTAGTGGTGGATATTTACCGAGCCGCGAAGCGGCGAGGTAAATATCCACCACTACCCACTACCCACTACCCACCTACACTGTTTTAGTATATACTGAAACAGTGAGATAATATAACGAAAATGATGCTTTTAAACTAACCCATTGTTATAAAAAATTGATGTAAATAAAGTCTAAATTTCAAGTGGAAATAAAATTTTAGTGTACAAATGTATATCAATATCGCCAATCCGCTTTTAAGTTTCCCGCGCGCCGCCATTTTGGTTGCCCAATTGTTCAGTATACAAAAGAACGTCCATTCTTAGCAATAGTGGCAACCATATGACATAATTAAAATTCAAAATAGGGTAGGCGATGTTCATAAACATTTTGTTTGTACAGTAAGAGTTTTTTTTCCACCAGTTATTAAAATAATTGAAATTTAGACTTTATTTCCATCATTTGAAGATCATTTTTATTAAGGTGGATATTCCCGGTCAGATTTTGTGACAAAAACCGGTCAGACTTGAAAACCGGTCAGACTTGAAAACCGGTCAGACTTGAAAACCGGTCAGACTTGAAAACCGGTCAGACTTGAAAACTCAAATTTCTAAAACAAATGTCATTGAGTTTGGCATATGATATTTTATTAAACTATTTTTTCCCATTCACATCAGCCTCTTACAAGAGAATTTTTGTCTAGTTGCGAAAAAGAAGCAAAAATTGAAGTGCTTTACATCAATTAATGATTTCAAAAACATGTTTATGAATATTTCTATCACACTGTTAGTCCCATTGTACAAGTGGAACAGTTTCAAGAGTCACTCTTTAGGACTGGGCCCTAGATACTTCTTCGATCATTATCCGAGACACTGAATTCCATCCCGTGTACGCATCACCCAAGGTCTGGCCACTACACTGTCCTACCCATAGTTCCACTCTAACCGTGCCCTGTGGGATGTTCGTACAGCATCCTTCAAAGGATCGGTGATGCAGCAGTTCCGGATTCCCAGATGGCCAATAGTTGTACACGACAGCCTCAATCGTCATTGGTCCACTGCATTCCTGATTATTAAACTTGAAATACCAGCGGTTACACTTGCTACTAGTGCCATAGACTCTCATATTCCCCTGGAATGACACCTTGAGTGCGGTGTCAGACTGCAACTTGTTAAACGAACAGTCCTGAAACAACAAATGAAACCTTGTTAACTGAGTTATCACCCATGTCAAAGTAAAGAAAAGAAGCAATGAGCTTGAAGGTTAAATAAAAGGATAAATGTAAGTCAATAAACCTGTTTTAAGGAACCACTATTATGTGGATAACGATTTCAAAGTGAAATTGCGTGTTATGTCCATTGTTGGTTATTATAATAAAAAGAACTTCTAATGTTTATTTTTCACGTATTAAACGACACTGTCCGCCCGAGATAACAAAATTTCTTTTACCTTATTTCTATGTTATGTCGCTAAATGACATCAAATATACAACTTAATAAAAACTATAACAAAATTCTCGAATTTGATTGGTTATCAGCAGACCCGATTAGAGCATTAATAGGACAGTTTACGCGTTATGCTTGTAATTGGACGATGTAATTGGACAATTTGCGTCATTTGCGCGCGCTATCCTATTTCCGGGCGTGCATTTGGTCAAAAACACACTCAATTGTTATGTTTTAATCAACAAAACGTGTAACCATTTAACGCTTTATCCTCGAATTTTGTTCTAGTTATGGTTAATTGGTAACAGGACTTCGTGTCGTCCAGTTCTGTCTGTAATCATATTCGTGATTAAACAAATCGGACTCCCACTTCGCGATCGTCCGATTTTGTTAATCACTCGTATGATTACAGACCTTACCGTACCCAAATTCGCATTTAGCCAATCAGAAGCCTAGTCTACTGTCCTGATATCGCACGATTTTAGATGGTGCAAAGTTTGAAAATGTAATCATTTTACCGAACAGAGTCTATTTATGTATTCGTACCCTCAAGGTAACACTTGTAAAATGATTTCTACAGCATACACTGCAATTTTCTCGTTTTCGAATGCCGATAATAGTTTTGCAGAGAAGGGTTTTACACATATTTTGCTACCACGATTTCTCACTTTGCTCCCTATAAAAAGCTCAAAGTAAATTAATTATTTTTCATTCATCACTTTTTGCGCCGTTTGTTGACTCGTATTATTCTCCTCGCGGGCCACACCATAGGACGCCTGACAGATTTTACTACCGTAACTGTTAAAAATATCACCGGATTTTGGGCTGAATTTGGGTACGGTAAATACCTAATCGTACCTTTTTGGTACGCTTCGGCGGCATATCAGGCTCGTTTGGTCTCGCCATGGGTATTTTGACTCGACAGCGTCTCGCCAAAATACGAACCATGGCTCGACCAAACTCGACTGATTTGCCGCCGAAGCGTACCAAAAAGGTACGATTAGGTATAAGAAATGGACTCCACTCAGTCCTATTACCATTATTAATGGATAAAAAGATTCTATAGAGCAAAACAGAAGCAGTAGTTTGGAGATAAAGTGCAGGATTACAAAGATGAAAGTGGATTACATTTCATCAATTTTTTATTTCGTGACAGGCGGTCAAGTAAAAGCAATAGCCATTCTTGTGGAATTTTCACATTTTTAGGCGTTATTTTGACTTTTTAAATATTTTTTCTTTGTTTAGATCAATTTTGACGATTTTTCTTCTTATTTCAAGATAATAAAGTAAGGTTAGATCAAACTCCAGGCTTTAATCATGAAAACACGATATATCAGCCGGGACAGTGTCCCTTCAAAGCCATCAGTAGCCGCCTTCTCGAAGTCAAACTTCATAAATCGTCAAACCAAACATTGATTTACAAAACATGGCTGTTACAATTCTACCAAATATGACGTTTTCTTGTGAAACCTGTATCAATCGGACACCGGAGCTTTTTCCAGTGGTGACTATTTTATTCATGCTTGACTTGTACAAATCTTATAATAATGAAACTCAATGTATTAATTATCTCAAACATATAAGCAGTCTATATTAAGTCTCCAAACTTAGCATGTTTTCAATACCTTAATCTTCCCGTTATCAGTGTCATCACTCCTTTTCCACACACATTGTTTCCAGTTTGTTTGTGGCACTGGGCCAGCCGGACGTCCTTTCTCACCTTTGTCTCCTTTTCTTCCTGCAGCTCCTGCAAATCCCCGCTCTCCTTTCATTCCCATCATTCCTTGTGACCCTTTCATCCCGGAGGAGCCTGCAGGACCTCTCTCTCCTTTTATTCCCATCATTCCTTGTGACCCTTTCATCCCGGAGGAGCCTGAAGGACCTCTCTCTCCTTTTATTCCCATCATTCCTTGTGACCCGTTCATTCCGGAGGGGCCTGCAGGACCTCTCTCTCCTCTTATTCCCATCATTCCACGCGGCCCGCTTTTCCCTTGAGATCCTTCGCGTCCTCTCCCTCCTTTCAGCCCCATCATTCCTTGCGTTCCCTTGTCACCAGTCTGCCCTTTGGCTCCTTCTCTTCCCTGTAGACCTTGCGGCCCCGGTACTCCGGGCATTCCCGGTATGCCATTTGATCCTGGTATGCCGGGAAAACCATGACTCATTACGGATTTCTAGAACAAAAATAGAACATCAGACAAGAAAACACGAAAGCAGTCTGGGGTTCAAGTGTAGCCAACTGATGTGATGTGATGTGATGTGGTTAGGGATTAACAAACGGCCGTGCTGCACGAAGGGTGGAAATGGTCCTTTAATGGTTAAATATGTCAAGCAACTTTTCTACGAGGTTAATTGCGCTCTGTTAATTCGCACGCGCAAAAAAAGCAGAATCAGGCTTAGTGGTGAATATAAATCACATATGAAGCCCGCAGGCTAATCGCGGCAGAAAATGAATACAGGAAAGTGACAATTGTTTTCTGAAAATAAGATCAGTTTTATCTTCTAGTATGAAATCAGGTTTAAGTATTTGCCATTTTACCTTCCATAAAATTAGGCATATTATGGTCTGAAAATAGCTAGGGTTTCACTGGCAAGCGGGCCACTCACGCCGCGCCAGAGCAAGGTTAACAAAGATTTTTTTTCCGAAAACGGAGGCATCTCAATCGTAACGATGATGGATGATCGATTCTTGTCTTGACATTTGAATTGGTTATATACGGCCTCACAAGAAGGAAATAGGAAGTAGCCGAATGCATGCCAACCAGTGCAAAGCAAGGTTAACAACATTTTTACCGAATATGGAGGCATCTCAATCGTAACGATGATGAATGATCGATTCTTGTTTTTGGCGTTTGAATTGGTTATTTACCTTACAAGAAGGAAATAAGAAGTATCTGAGCGCATACCAACCCGGAGCAGAGCAAGGTTAACAACATTTTTTCCGAAAACGGAGGCAGATCAATCGGAATGATGATGAATGATCGATTCCTGTTTTGACGCTTGAATTGGTTGTATACTGAGAAGAAAAAATAAGAGATATATGAGCGCAGACCAACTGCAACCGAGCAAGGTGACAACATTATATTTCCGAAAACTCAGGCATCTCAATGGGAATGATGATGGATGATCGGTAAGTGTTTTGACGTTTGAATTGGTTATATATCTAAGAAGAAAACAAATAAGAGATATCCGAGCGCAGACCAACTGCAGCAGCGCAAGGTTAACAACATTATTTTTTTTAGAAAACTCAGGCATCTCGATCAGGCTGATAATTGATGTCCGACTTCCTAGTTCTGACAAATCACGGCATGCTATTTCCGAATTGTCCGGTCCACAGGTAGCCAGAGAGAGATCGAGATCGGCGGTCTTTTTTTTTAGATGATCGGTGCTTTGGTGGTGTCTGAGTCTTATTCCTTAACACTTAACAAAAAAAACAACAAGCAACATCACAGCAAGGTTGAGGAAGTTCAGGAGAACGGTGCTTTTTGGCGTTTAAAAGTAGGTCCAAGTAGATCTCAAAAACTTAGATCTGCAAACGAGATCTGACAAATGTGCAATCTGAAAAGCAGATTGAAAACTGCATGAAAACTAGATTGAGATCTGAAAATCAGATCTGAAAAAAATTACATCTGAAAATTTCATTATCAAGTAACTACCTACGTTAAACAATTAAAGAAATAGATACTTGGCAGCTAGATTACCGTTAATAACGTTTATGTCTCCTTTATTCCTTTCAGACTCCCCATTCCCTGTTTGTGATTTTTTTTATATTATTGCATTCCGGTTAAAAGCCCTGTTGGATACTCAAATCACTTTGTCACGTTATCCAATATCGCCACACATAATCTGCGTTCCTCCTACAAATCACTTAAAACTACTCCAACTGTAAACTTTGCAACAAATGGCCAGCGTGCTTTCTCTTGCTCTACACCAGCTCTTTAAACATTCATTTTAGGTTATTCTACTCTGAATGAAAAAAAGGATTTACTATTACATCGAGTCGTGCCTGTACAGCATAGTAAACAGCAGTCAAAGAATTTTTGGTCAGGGCTACCACTGCTCAATTGACTGACATTTGACGTCATGGATTCCGTCCAAGGACTCAATTAAAAGGTAGAATCCATAAAACACAGGTTCAGAACGAAACGTGCTAAAATGCGGAAAATAATATCATCTGACCCACACGTCAATCAAATTGAATCATAAAAAGAATCACTTCCAAAGAGCAAGAGAACAAACGGCAATTGCATTGCATCGCAGCAGACGCAGTGTTGGTACAGTCTTCATAATGGCGCAGTATTTCGTTGCTTTGTTGTTTCTGTGTGTACCAAGTTTACTGGCAACAACAACGAAACCACAACAACAGATCACCGACACCTTAAAAGATTTATGTCAGGTTAGTACCAAACATTAACATTTTCGCTGTTCGTATATTTTTCGTTGCTACCAAGATTGTATTCAAGCCTGTGTGCATACCATATATTTTTTTTCCTTTTTTCGAATACCGCAGAAAGCCGAAATTTCGGACAGTAGCTCCTTTCAGGTTGCCATTACGTATATACATTCGGAGAGCGGCTCCGTATTAAACAGTCCATTACAAGAAGCTTACTGAACAAGCCAAATTTGACCTCAAAATAAATATAAAATGAAATAAAGTGAGGTAAAACGCTCGCCTTTCTAAAGTACCGTTCTAACGAAGGTCAACTCTAAAATGCTAGGCCAGTGCTGCATTGGGTTTGCTTTTAAAAGAACGTAGTTTATATATGTGGAATTCTTCATCTGTATTATACTTAAACTATACCTAGTATAGGCATATAATCTATCTCTTGAAAGCAAATAACTTCGGCTAGGTAATGTGTCCAGAACGAAGTATTAGATTTGCGACTGTTATTCTAGCTTACTTGCAATGCTTGCTACATTACAGTTTGAGAGTTGTACAAACCATGCGGATGTGTCCATCGGTTTAGTGTGAAAATCAGGGAGGTTCCCACATTAAGGCAACTGGGGAGATCGTCAGAAATATTGAAATGAACCCTTAAAAAGGTACCAGAATCTAGTCTCATGGGTGTGGCACACGCTACAATTTAGTTTTCGCCCATCTTATTGGAAAATTGTTCCTATCATGTATTTTGTTTCATGGCTTTAAACTCTAAAAGGGACCAGGGTAACTCTGACTGAGCACCATTTAGCTGTACTAAACTATGAATATTGTACTCTAAAGGCTAAGACGATTGTTGATGATGACTGTCGAGCAAAATGGAATAGGAGACTTTAATATGACTGCAGGCTTACTACATGAGACCAAAGTTAAGCCAGAAGAATATTTCCGTGACCTAGACATATCAATCGAACTAATGATTGGCGCATTCATCATCGTGGTGTCTTTCATAGCGTTTAAAACCATATATACCTCACAAGAAGGAAATGTGAGACGCGTCTGAGCAGGTTAACGGCGGTAGAACAAGATGATTGATGATAGGTGTTTTTGTGGCGTTTGAATTCATTTCTAAATAGATTTCACAACTAAGAGGGAAAGACGAGACGTCTGAATGCAGGCTAATGGCGGCAGAGCAGGGTTAAGAAGATTATATTCGGAAATAAGGATAATCAGTGTTTTCCGACTTTAAAGCTGGTCGCTGATCACATTCGTGTTTCGTACCTTATTTCTGCCACCCCCCTCCCGGGGGGGGGGGGGGGGGGGTGTTGAAGGGGGAAGGGGAAGACTCTCGTATTAAAGTGACGGGGTACAGGTACCTGAATCTAGTTTCGTGGGTGTGGCTAAAATTCAGTTTCCACTTATCTTTCAGGCAAATTTTTTGTGTCACGCGTTTTGTTCTATCTTTATGTCCTAAAAGGTACCTGCACAACTTTAACACGCTATCATTGTAAATTTACTCTCCTTTATAGCCGTGCCAAAATTGTACGAATTTGAAAGTCTACATTTAAGACGATTACTGCCGTGGCATTTATAACTCGATCACCTGACCTGAGTAAGATGAAATAGGAGACTTACGAGCGTATTTTAATTGCATGTAATGGCGGTTTTTATGTTTTTGACTCAAACTGTGCTAGAATTAAAACTGAGCATTTTATTTCAAACACGAAATGCTCTTAGAACACCAAGAACAAAATATCAAGTAAATTCTTGTAGTAACGAATAAACCATAATCAGGTTTTAGCCAATTTTTTCAAGTTGCAATCCACTTCCATCCTGACCATCTGTAGTCAGAGACACTTGTTTATAGTTTCATTATACTCATAAGGCAATTTGAAACAAAACTGGACCAATACTTTTGCATTTCCACCGATACAAATATGTCTTTTAGCTTTTTAAAATAACACAAAAAATAAGAAGATTAGTTTTCGAAGTCTGGGCATCTCAATTAAACTGATGATTGATGATCGGTGCTTTTAATGTGCTTGAAAGCGGCCTCACAAAAAGGAAATAAGTGACTTCTGATCTGATTACAAGTCAATAATAATTGCATTATCAAACGTTTAAAGAGGATTAGTTTGTTAAGAGGATTAGGCATCTAAATCCGACTGATGCTTGATGAACGCTGCTTTTGACGTTTGAATTTCGTTTAATATTATAGATTAAGGTTCTGAAAGTTTATAAGGTTATTCCGATCCCGACAAACGAACTGTCCTAATTGTCCATTAATGGGTGTTTCTTCTTTGGCGTTGAAATTATTTACATAAAAACTAGGTTTTTGGGTGATGAAGACTAGCAGTAATAGCAGTCGTAACGTCGCGATCAACATCTCAAAGTGATTCCATCATGACACAAACAATTTAAACAAGCGTTCACGTATCATACACACCACGATGAACAACAAAAACAGTTTTAAAAACATTTAACTATGTTTTCTTTCAATAAACAAGTTTCATCGCATCAGTTGTACAACAAAACAGTTAATGCGATTTCAAGAATGTGGTTTTATTTTGTTTTCTATTTCCTCCTCAAGTTTGTTGGTCTAATGGTTTCCGTCTTGAAGTCACGTTTTGCGTCTTGCAGTGGAATTCTAACTTTTGAGTCTGCGTATAGAATCTAAGTGAAGTGTGGGCAATCAAATGAGAGTCCTTTAGCAGTACTTTTCTGTACTACTGGGTATTATATTATGTGCAAGCACGAAACCAAACGAAGTAAACCGTGTTTTTTATTGTTTTTTATTTCTTTAAGAGTCGAGAAACTCAAAATTAGAAAATCAGAAATACAAAACCTGCATTTTCGTGTCAGTGCGCGCAAATTTACTTAAGCTCGCGTCATCAGCGTGCGCGGCTATAGAACTATAGGGAGCCACCTTAATCGTAAACTTTCGAATTAAATTGTATTGAGTATATTGTTAGCACGTTTCGTTCTGAACCTGTGTTTTATGGATTCTACCTTTTAATTAAGTCCTTGGATGGAATCCATGACCATAAATGTCAGTCAATTGAGCAGTGGTAACCCTGACATATAAATTCTTTGGCTGCTGTTTACTATGCTGTACAGGCACGAATCGATGTAATAGTAAATCCTTTTTTACATTCAGAGTAGAATATAACCTAAATAAAAATGTTTTAAGAGCTGGTGTAGAGTAAGAGAAAGCACGCTGGCCATTTGTTACAAAGTTTACAGTTGGAGTAGTTAGAAATAAGTGATTTAGAGGAGGAACGCAGATTATGTGTGGCGATATTGGATAACGTGAGAAAGTGATTTGAGTATCCAACGGGGCTTTTAACCGGAATGCAATAATATAAAAAAAAATTACAAACAGGGAATGGGGAGTCTGGAGACATAAACGTTATTAACGGTAATCTAGTTGCCAAGTATCTATTTCTTTAATTGTTCATGAACGTAGGTAGTTACTCGATATAAATTTTCAGATGTAATTTTTTTTCAGATCTGATTTTCAGATCTCAATCTAGTTTTCATGCAGTTTTCAATCTGCTTTTCAGATTGCACATTTTTCAGATCTCGTTTGCAGATCTAAATGTTTGAGATCTACTCGGACGTACTTTTAAACGCCAAAAAGCACCGTTCTCCTGAACTTTCTCAACCTTGCTGTGATGTTGCTTGTTTTTCTATTGTTAAGTGTAGGAATACGACTCAGACACCACCAAAGCACCGATCATCTAAAAAAAAAACACCGCCGATCTCCTAAACTTAGGGCCGCGCGTATCTTTTGTTAGAACTGGCTATCTGGACCGGACAATTCGTAAATAGCATGCCGCGATTTGTCAGAACTAGGAAGTCGGACATCAATTATCAGCCTGATTGATCGAGATGCCTGAGTTTTCGAACAAAATAATGTTAACCTTGCGCTGCTGCAGTTAGTCTGCGCTCGGATATCTCTTGTTTTCTTCTTAGATATATAACCAATTCAAACGTCAAAACACTCACCGATCATCCATCATCATTCCCATTGAGATGCCTGAGTTTTCGGAAATATAATGTTGTCACCTTGCTCGGTTGCAGTTGGTTTGCGTTCATATATCTCTTATTTTTCTTTTCAGTATACAACCAATTCAAGCGTCAAAACAAGAATCGATCATTCATCATCATTCCAATTGAGCTGCCTCCGTTTTCGGAAAAGATGTCGTTAACCTTGCTCTGCTCCGGGTTGGTATGTGCTCAGATACTCCTTATTTCCTTCTTGTGGGGTAAATAACCAATTCAAGCGTCAAAACAAGAATCGATCATTCATCATCGTTACGATTGAGATGCCTCCATTTTCGGAAAAATGTTGTTAACCTTGCTCTGCACTGGTTGGCATGCATTCGGCCATTTCCTATTTCCTTCTTGTGAGGCCGTACTGTACATAACCAATTCAAACGTCAAAACAAGAATCGATCATCCATCATCGTTACGATTGAGATGCCTCCGTTTTCGGAAAAAAATGTTGTTGACCTTGCTCTGCCGCGGCGTGAGTGGCCCGCTTACCAGTGAAACCCTTGCCATTTTAAGACCATATGCCTAATTTTATGGATTCATACTAGATGACAAAACATATTATTTTCAGAAAACAATTGTCACTTTCCTTTATTAATTTTCAGACCAAAATCACAGACTCCAAAACCATTCCCTTTGCGGCGGCACATACCGATATAGCTTTATAGGGATCTACCCTCCCCTCCCAGAACCCTAACGGCACATACCGATATAGCTTTATAGTGGATTCGCTCTCCCCTCTCAATACCCTAACGGGGTCAGACGAGTATCGTTTCCTTCTTTTGAGGCATATAACGCATTAAAACGTCAACAAAATAATTGATCATTAATCATAAGCTCCATTAAGATGCCTTAATTTTCGAAAACAATTTTCTTAGGCTTGCTCTGCCGCGATTAGCGGCCACACTTTAGGGTTTTATCCACAGACTCAAAAGTTAGAACCACCTTGTACAGCATAATAAACAGTACCACAGGAAAGTACTGCTCAATAGCTTTCATTTGAATGGTCACACTTTAGGATTTCATCCACAGACTCAAAAGTTAGAACCACCTTGTACAGCATAATAAACAGTACCACAGGAAATTACTGCTCAGTAGCTTTCAATTGAATGGTCACACTTTAGGATTTCATCCACAGACTCAAAAGTTAGAATCACCTTGTACAGCATAATAAACAGCACCACAAGAAAGTACTGATCAGTAGCTTTCATCTGAATGGTCACACTTTAGGGTTTTATCCACAGACTCAAACGTTAGAATCACCTTGTTTACAGCATAATAAACAGTACCACAGGAAAGTACTGCTCAGTAGCTTTCATTTGAATGCTTACACTTCAGGATTTCATCCACAGATTCAAAAGTTAGAACCACCTTGCACAGCATAATAAACAGCACCACAGGAAAGTACTGCTCAGTAGCTTTCATTTGAATGGTCACACTTCAGGATTTCATCCACAGATTCAAACGTTAGAACCACCTTGCACAGCATAATAAACAGTACCACAGGAAAGTACCACTCAGTAGCTTTCATTTAAATGGTCACACTTCAGGATTTCATCCACAAATTCAAAGGTTAGAACCACCTTGCACAGCATATTCATGCATATTAAACAGTTTCACAGGAAAGAACAGCAGGATTTCATCTACAGAGTCAATAGTTAAAACCTTCTTTCATAGCCTAACAAACAGCACTATACATAAACGCTGGTGGAGAACTTTATTTTGAGTGGTTGCACTAAGCATTCATCTACATATTGATTAATAACATCACCAAAGGACAGCACGTCTCATATTTTAGGACTTCATCCACAGATTAAACTCTGCAAACGAAAAAGCCCCAAAAATTCAAGAAAATTCAATATTTTTGTTCCCAAGAAATGAACGAAGTGTTACAGAATTGGACTAACGCCAGTAGCACTGATTTTGCATCGTCGCCAAATGTGGTCTCGAAGAGTGTCGTTTTCATGTGGTTCGTGTTGTTCATTTGGTTCATGTGGTTCCTGCTTGGCTGCGGAAACTTCCTTAACCTTCTAGTGATCTACGTTATGTTTTGAAGCCACAAGATACGTTCAAGCATTTCAAGCTTCCTGATCTTCCATTTATCGTTAACTCATGTTGTCTTTCATTTGGCTGTTCCACTAATCAGTATGAATCCTCACTGGTGCAAGGCCTCAAAGCTCATAGAGCTCGCGTGTGCCGCTGCCATATTTGGTAGTTTGGCGGCTATTGCTTGGGACCGCATAAGAAACGTTTTACAACCTTTTAAAAGCCTGGCGCGGCGTCGTTTGAAAGCGTACTTGCTCTTGGTGGCATGTATCTGGATTTACGCCTTCGCGACTTCCACGCCATTTGTTTTCAGCGTGAGAAGTCAATTTCAAAAAATATGTTGGCAAGAGAAGAATGGAACTGAAAAGTGCAGGGATTACACTTTCTGTCACTCGCCTGCAGACTGGAAAACACAGCTGTCAAAAACGCTTTATTTTATCATGGCGTTTGTTGCTCCCTTCCTGTACATGCTAATTACCTACACAAAGGTTGCTGTTAGCTTGTGGAAAAGAAGCAAGACGGGAAGAATTCACGGTGCTGTCGCAAAGAATAAAGCAAGATCTATTCGGTTGATGATAATCGCTGTTCTAGTCTTTGCCGTATGCTGGGGTTTGAACTTTATTACGGATTTGCTAAGAGTGTATGGAGTCCTTGACAATATGTCGCTTGAGAGCGGTGTCTTGTTACATGCTTGGTGTCTGATTGCGCAGGCATCGAGTTCTTGTTTAAACCCTGCAGTTTATGGCTTTTTTAGCCCGGAATTTCGGAGAAACTGCGTTAAATACTGTTGCTGCTGTTTCTCGTGTTGCGTTTCTTTGTGTCGTCGCTATTATTATGGCGCAAATCGAGTGCAGCCTGTTTTGTAAAACAGGTTACTAGAAATACGTGTCTCGCAGAACCTCGCGAAGCTCGGGGGAGGGGCACCGCAAAATTTTAGCGACGGGCCGGGGGAAGAAGAGATGGATTTGATGGTTTAAGTGGAGAGGTTGGGTTGCATGGCCACAATGTAAACTGTCAGGTTAAATCAGTTTATTTCGTAACTGACTTTCAATGTTCCCGGATTGTCCAAAGCGTTAATAAATCTTATCCACCTCAGTGGCTGGTCCAGAATACATCGTTAAGGGGGGGGGGGGGGAAACGGGGGGAGCGGGGGGGGGGGGGGGGGGGTGGGAGTTAATAAGGAGAGGGAGGTGAGGAGAGGATTAACAATGAAAACTGAAAATACTTTTCGGCCGTTCGGGCTTTGTATTTTTTTACGATATGGGGAGGAGGGAGGGGACGGAGAAAGGAGGCGGATCCGTAGTACATTTCTACATTATGATGAGTTTATATCTATAATATAGAACAATGTAGTTTATTCAGGAAGCAAAACTGGCAAATACAACTTAAACTGCACCTCCTGACCTGAAAGGGGAAAACACGAGGTTATCCCAACAGCAAAACAATTTCCCCATCTAAAATGTTTAAATCTTTACAAAATCTACCAACATGAGATAAAATAGTAATGTTATTAATAATAAAAGAATTCCAGTTGAAGTTTATAAGTCTGCTCCTAAAAACAATTATAGTCTGTGTACAGCGGCTAAAACAGAAAGGGACCCTTGGCATAGTCAATGTATTTCGGTAGATTACTAGATTTTCTAATAATATTTAGTATTGAATCTTTTTTCTCGGAGACCTTAACTGGACATAGCTACTATGCAAATCCAAGCTTTTTGAAAACAAAATGTAAAGGTAGGTATTGCAGGACGCGGTTATACGATATAGTCCGAAAGGCCCTTTTATTTATTTTGTGATATAAAACCTCACCGCTGAGAAAAAAAACAGTCACTTCAACCGCAAAAATCTTTTTTTTTTCATTTTCCGCCATGTTGAATGCAGCCGGCCTTGCCGTGATGTAATAGGTCCATTTCCAATGACGTAAAATGCCGGTTAAAAGCCCCCCCCAACCCCACCCCGCTTATAGGCCCATCTACCTTAACCAAAAAAATAATATTCCGGTTATACCCCCCCCCCCCCCCCCCCCCTTCCCCCTACTTTCCTTGTTTCCTTAATTTAAACGTAGAAAATTAAGAAAGTACAAGGCATGTAGAGCGCAGAACTGTCAGTTAATTATAGCCTTATCGCTATCTCGTCAAATGTTAGGCGCAACTGCTGGGCTCCTGTAACTGTTCAATGTTCTGTAGTATTACTAAGTTAGGATGACGTTATTGAGATTGGATGCCTTAGTACAGGGAGATGCGCTGAAGTCTAGGTTCTAATTGCGTTCGACGATAGGAGAACGCTACCAAATCTCGTCGGGTATCGGTCTGGGCGCAGGGGATTGTGGGAGGAATTGGGCTGGATGCTATGCGATTTCAGGGTTTGGGCGCCTTCTTGGACTGGCTGACCACTCGCCTCGATTTCATGTCGGGGCCTCGAGCCCAGATCGAACGCACTTTACTAATCCATGATTATTACCAGTCTAAATTATAATTGCAGTCCCTTGTTGTCCTCGCCACAGTTGTTCAAATAGTGGATAAAGGTAGTTACCAGGGGATAAATACTCTTCGGGGGATATATAATATTATCATTGCAGTGTCACAGATTTCAATCAAACGTTTTTAAAGGGAACCTCCATTGTTATAAAAAATTGATGTAAATAAAGTCTAAATTTCAAGTGGAAATAAAATTTTAGTGTACAAAAGTATATCAATATCGCCTATCTTCGCTTTTAAGTTTCCCGCGCGCCGCCATTTTGGTTGCCCAATTGTTCAGTATACAAACGGAACGTCGATTCTTAGCTATAGAGGCAACCATATGACATAATAAAAATTCAAAAAAGGGTAGGCGATGTTCATAAACATTTTGTTTGTACAGTAAAAGTTTTCATTCCACTAGTTATTAAAAGGATTGAAATTTAGACTTTATTTCCATCATTTGAAGATCATTTTTTTATAATGGTGGAGATTCCCGTTCATATTTTGTGACATACCGGTCAGACTTGAAAACTCAAATTTCTAAAACAATGTCATTGAGTTTGGCATATGATATTTTATTAAACTATTTTTTCCCATTCACATCAGCCTCTTACAAGAGAATTATTGTCTAGTTGCGAAAAAGAAGCAAAAATTGAAGTGCTTTACAATAATTAGTGATTTTAAAAACATTTTAATATTTTTTTTCATACTGTCCTATTGTACAAGTGGAACAGTTTCGAGAGTCACTCTTTATGACTGGGCCCTAGATACTTCTTCGATCATAAT
Organism: Dendrophyllia cribrosa; assembly: GCA_024195265.1. Classification (NCBI taxonomy): domain Eukaryota; kingdom Metazoa; phylum Cnidaria; class Anthozoa; order Scleractinia; family Dendrophylliidae; genus Dendrophyllia; species Dendrophyllia cribrosa. The sequence goes on from JAJLRJ010000014.1 coordinate 1,692,300, forward strand.
CCGGGACACTGAATTCCATCCCGTGAAAGCATCACCCAAGGTCCAGCCACTACACTGTCCTACCCATAATTCCACTCTAACCGCGCCCTGTGGGATGTTCTCACAGCATCCCTCAAAGGATCGGTGATGCAGCAGATTGGGATCTCCAGCAGATGATGGCCAACGGTTGTACACGACAGCCTCGATTGTCATTGGTCCACTGCATTCTTGATTATTGAACTTAAAATACCAGCGGTTACACTTGTTACCAGTGTTATAGACTCTCATATTCCCCTGGAATGACACCTTGAGTGCGGTGTCAGACTGCAGCTTGTTAAACGAACAGTCCTGGAACAACAGATAAAACCTTGTTAACTGAGTTAACACCAATGTCAAAGTAAAGAAGGGAAGCAATGACCTTGAAAGGTTAAATAAAAGGATTAATGTCAGTCAATCAAACCTGTTTTAAGGGACCACTATTATGCGGATAACGATTTCAAAGTAAAATTGCGTGTATGTGCATTGTTGGTTGATATAATAAAAAGAACTTCCGATGTTTTTATTTTTCACGTATTATATTACAGGACACTGTCTCCCGAAATAACAAAATTTCGCTTACCTTATTTCTATGTTTTGCCGCTAAATGCCACCAAATATACAATTTATAATCAAAACTATAACAAAATTAATTGGATTGAAAAGATTCTATAGAGAAAAACGGAAGCAGTAGTTTGTTATCGCCATCCAGAGTTAAGGTGATTCCTCAGAAATAAAAGTTGTCGGACGATTTTTTAAACATTTTCCCTAACAGCTCCCTACCATAAGTTGTTTCGAAAAATTTAATAGGAAAGATAGGTCACCATGCTCGGTAAAGAGATATGATGGACCAATGTTGCCCCATTTATGCCTATAGCAATACTGATCACGCACGTCATTCTTTGATCGGTTCATGTTTCTTTTCCCGGTAACCCGTGAAAGCAAAGTTTACAATTCTTCAAAAAAACTTGATAGGTTAAAGTCTCTACCGTATGGGAACACTTTGAAATAAAAGTTATAAAAAAGTCACACATCTTTAAATGACACGGACTCAAAACATTCCTCGCGTCCATGTTTTCAAGGTCATCAATTTGCTCCCACGAGTAACTGATTTGAGAACGTTTTTAGCGATATCTTTTTTTCCTGTCGAAGAATTTTTTTTAACTTTTTTAACTTAAAAAGCATTAATTTAACATCAAAATGATGCAATAAAAAATATAGGTCACCATGCTCGTTAGAGAGAAAAAGACAGTCGTATTTTCTAACGAGCTTGCAGGCCTTGCAGGCGCTTACACTGTCGTTTGATTTTCTTTTTCTCTCTAGATCTTGAAACAAAATTTCAGTTCTTTTTTTCACTGATGATTTTATGAAGCGCCCATTTTTATGCCTGGTGAGGTTTTCGGCCAAAAAAGCAGCCATGTTTTAATGCTGCCGATGTTGCGAATTACGTGTGTTATGCGCAGTACAGGATGCGCAGTGCAATACTGAGGAATCACCTTAAGGACCCAGAAATTAGTCCTATGGGAGCCCACACATGGTCATCGTGGAAGCGGAAGACCGAGAACTACCTATATTGACACTCTTAAGAGGGATACTGGGGTATTCGAAACAAGTGAGATTGCTGCACTGACTGATAAGAGGCTGTGGAAAGACCTAGTGGTTGCCCGCCTTCGAGCGCCCTAGTAGTAGTAGTAGTAGTAGTAGTAGTAGTAGTAGTAGTAGTAGTAGTAGTAGTAGTAGTAGTAGTAGTAGTAGTTTGGAGATAAAATGCAGTATTGCAAAGATGAAAGTGGATTACATTTTATTTCGTGACAGGCGGTCAAATAATTACTATTTCCATTCTTGTGGAATTTTGACATTTTTAGGCGTTATTTTGTCTTTCTTTGTTTTGATCAATTTTGGAGATTTTTTCTTTTTATTTCAAGATAATAAAGTAGGGTTAAATCAAACTCCAGGCCATAATCATGAAAACACGATATATCAGCCGGAACAGTATCCCTTCAAAGCAATCAGTAGCCGTTTCGAAGTCAAACTTCATAAATCGTCAAACGAAACATATTCATTTACAAAGCATTACTGTTACTATTCTACCAAATATGACGTTTTCTTGTGAAACATGTATCAAGCGGACACTGGAGCTTTTCCCGGCCCAGTGGTGACTATTTTATTCATGCTTGACTAATACAAATCTTATAATAATGAAACTACATGTTTTCATTTTCTCAAACAAATAGGCAGTCTATATTTAGACTCCAAACGTAGCATGTTTTCAATTACCTTAATCTTCCCGTTATCAGTGTTATCGTCCCTTTTCCACACGCATTGTTTCCAGTTTGTTTGTGGCACTGGACCAGCCGGACGTCCCTTCAAGCTTTCTCTTTTCTCACCCTTGTCTCCTTTTCTTCCTGAAGCTCCTGTAAATCCCCGCTCTCCTTTCATTCCCGTCATTCCTTGTGACCCTTTCATCCCGGAGGAGCCGGCAGGACCTCTCTCTCCTTTCATCCCCATCGTTCCTTGCGACCCTTTTATCCCGGAGGAGCCTGCAGGACCTCTTTCTCCTTTCATTCCCATCATTCCTTGTGACCCGTTCATTCCGGAGGGGCCTGCAGGACCTCTCTCTCCTTTTATTCCCATCATTCCACTCGGCCCGCTTTTCCCGTGAGACCCTTCGCGTCCTCTCTCTCCTTTCAGCCCCATCATTCCTTGCGTACCCTTGTCACCAGTCTGTCCTTTGGCTCCTTCCCTTCCCTGTAGACCTTGCGACCCCGGTACTCCGGGCATTCCCGGTATGCCATTTGATCCTGGAATGCCGGGAAAACCGTGCCTCATTACGGATTTCTAGAACAAAAATAGAACATCAGACAAGAAAACACGAAAGCAGTCTGGGGTTCAAATGTAGCCAACTGATGTGATGTGATTAACAAACGGCCGCGCGAAGGGTGAAAATGGTCCTTTGATGATTAAATATGTCAAGCAACTTTTCTGCTTGCTTGTTTATTGAAAAAACGTTCGTGGTGTGTATGTTAGGTCAAACTTCAAAAGCAGCGTTCATCAAGCATCAGTCGGATTTAGATGCCTAATCCTCTTAAGGACGTTCGCGCTAATTGTTTATGCGCATCCTTACTGCGCACGCAATTCATGTCCCAACGCCATGCTACATCATGCACGAGCGCGCGCGCAAGAGAAGAAATCTAAGCACATAAAGGGCTGGTAGCCGTTGCGTTAAATTTGCTTAGATTTAACTCGCTTGGATGGTCGGTGACCCCCATTTTTTTTGATAATTTTCTTTTCTAATTCTCGATAGATTGTGAGAAATGAGCAAAAAATCGATGTAGGAAGTTTAAAATTTTTCCTTTTTTCTACCCGCGCGACATGGAATCCTGCCAACTTGCCGTTGTCAGAGTATACAAATGCTGTCGTTTAAAGATTAGATTTACTTTAAGGGACATCATCAGTTGAATAAACTTGCTTAATAGACCCACTCATAAAATTTGGCATAAAAAGTAGCATTTTAGAGATTCATTGACAATATTTTTAGACTAACAGACATTGGGGCCATATCCAGTAAGGAAGACCAATTTTTCAATATTAGGATCGCCTTTCAGATATCTTATCTCGGAAACAAAGTCGGTGACCCCCAATTTTTTTTGCGTTTCTGACACAAGTAACTCATTACCTAGCTGTAGCAAAAGTTTTACAAAAAATTAATGTTAGAAGATTTTCGCGCGAACGTCTTTAAAAAACTAATCCTCTTAACGTTAGATAATGCAGTTATTATTGACCTGTAATCAGATCAGAAGTCACTTATTTCCTTTTTGTGAGGTATATAATCGATTTCAAACACATTAAAAGCACCGATCATCAATGCCATTTGATCCTGGAATACCTGGAAAACCATGAGTCATTACGGATTTCTACAACAAAAATAGAACATCAGACAATAAAACACTAAAGCAGTCTAGAGTTCAAATGTAGCCAACTGATGTGATGTGATTAAAGTGTGCCTAAACCCCATTTTTTTTCTTTTAGTCAACTCAATGTACGTTGAAAAGTCGAATAGTGAAATATTTCTTGTTTTTAACGTCGCGTTAGTGAGTTATAGAGATTTGAATTTATAAAATGCTAATTAGATGACGTCAAATCAAGACTTTACCATTATTTCTACTTCAATTTACAATACGCAGTTCACAGCTTAAGGATAATCAATTTAAAAAATACTAATAAAAACTGTTAATAGTCAATTGATTTGTAAAACAATATACCTGGAGGTGGAAACAATTAGTTGTATAATAAACGAGTCTTGATTTGACGTCATCTTATTAACATTTTGTAAATTCTAACCTTTATAATTCACTAAGGCAACGTTAAAAACAAGAAATATTTAACTATTCAAATTTTTCAACGTACTTAAGCGAAAAAACAATTTTGGGGTTAGGTGCACTTTAACAAAAAGCCTTGCTGCACGAAGGGTGGAAATGGTAACCTAACTGTAGCCGTACCATCCCCCCGAGAAAAAAACCTCCAACCGGTTTTTTTTCTCGGGAGGGGGGGGGGGGGGGGGTTGTACGGCTACACGTAGGCTATGGAAGTGGTCCTTTAATGGTTAAATATGTCAAGCAACTTTTCTAGGAATTTGTTTATTGAAAAAAAAAACTATTTTTTACGTTATTAAACATGTCAGTGTTGTTCATTGTGATGTAAGACTAGCAGTGATAGCAGTCGAATCGTCGCGATCAACATCTCAGTGACTCTATCTGAGACAAATGAACAAGCGTTTACCCAAAAACCTATCTACTAGTTTTTATGTAAGTAATTTCAAACGCCAAAAAAAGAAACACCCATTAATGGACAATTAAGACAGTTCGTTTGTCGGGTTCGGAATAACCTTGTAAACTTTTAGAACCTTAATCTATAATATAAAACGAATATTCAAACGTCAAAATCAGCGTTCGTCAATCTTAAAACTAATCCTCCTTACGTTAGATAATACAGTTAGCCTTGACCTGCGCTTAGAAGTCACCTATTTCCTTTTTGTAAGGTATATAATCGCTTTCAAACACTTTAAAAGCACCGATCATCAATCATCAGTTTGATTGAGATGCCTGGACTTCGAAAACTAATCTTCTTCACTTTTGTTAAGTGCAATGCAATTAAAATGCGCTTGTAAGTCTTCTGTTTCGTCTTATTCAGGCCAGGTGATCGAGTTTTAAATGCCACAGAAGTAATTGTCTCAAATGTAGACTTTATAATTCGTACAATTTTGGCACTGCTAAGGGAGTGTAAATTGATAATGACAACCTGTTAAAGTTATACAGGTATCTTTTAAAATGTAAAGACAGAACAAAACCGAGACACAAATTATTTGCTTGAAAGGTAAGTGGAAAATGAATTCCAGCCACACCCACGACACTAGATTCAGGTACCTGTTCCCCGTCACGGGAGATGAAATAAGGAAAAGGCACGAAGCACGAAGAGAAATATGATCAGCGACCACCTTTAAAGTCGGAAATACTGATTATCATTATTTCAGAATATAATCTTCTTAACCCTGCTCTGCCGCCATTCTAGCCTGCATTCAGACGTCTCCTCTTTCCCTCTTAGTTGTGAGGTCAATTTATAAATGAATTCAAACGCCACAAAAACACCTATCATCAATCATCAGTTTGATTAACATGTCTCGGTTTCCGAATATAATCTTCTCTCTTGTTCTTCCGCCGTTATTAACCTGATCAGACGCGTCTCACATTTCCTTCTTGTGAGGTATTTAATGGTTTCAAACGCTATGAACGAAGCCATGATGAATGCTCCAATCATCATGATCAGTTCGATTGATATGCCTAGATCACGGAAATATTCTTCTGGCTTAACTTTGGTCTAATGTAGTTAGCCTGCAGTCATATCAAAGTCTCCTATCCCGTTTTGCTTGACAGTCATCATCAACAATCGTCTTAGCCTTTATAGTACAATATTCATATAGTTTAATACTGCTAAATAGTACTCAGTTAGAGTAATTCTGGTCCCCTTTAGAGTTTAAAGCCATGAATCAAAATACATGATAGGGACAATTTGACAGTAAAAAAGATGAGCAAAGAATGAATTGCAACGTGCCACACTCATGAGACCAGATTCTGCTACCTTTCAAGGGTTCGTTTCAAAATTTCTGACGATCTCCCCACACTAAACAGATCTTCACACTAAACCGATGGACACATCCGCATGGTTTGTACAACTCTCAAACTGTAATGTAGCAAGCATTGCAAGTAAGCTAGAATAACAGTCGCAAATCTAATACTTCGTTCTGGACACATTACCTAGCCGAAGTTATTTGCTTTCAAGAGAAAGATAATATGCCTTGGTAAAGTGTTTAAAATATGTTGCAGATGTAGAATTCCACAAATCACAGACGGACTCAAAAGAGCCAATGCCAAATCACAAATTGTTCTTGTTGATGAATGATCTAAACAGTCGTTTGATTTCCAGCACCGAATACCATATTTACTTCAATAAATGTCCGCCTTCTTTTTACCGCCTCACTCCAACTCACCTCCTTATGCAATGGACAAAAATAAAATTATTGCCTTGGCATTTTATAAGATTTTTGTTCAATTAACCCTTCCGGAGTTGACAGTGAAGCAAACTACGCGCCCGACTAGTTTGTTATTGCCCACGCTATGAATGGTTCTTCCTAAGAACTCGGCCGAGAAAATATAGTATGCATGCAATTCGAATTATGAAAAATGACGGTCTTCAAAGACTAACGCCTGCTAGCTGCTCCCGAAAGTAAAGATTCTTCCGAAAATAACAGATGTACGATCTTAGGAAATCTTTGTTATATAAACTACGTTCTTTTAAAAGGAAACCCAATGAAGCACTGGCCTAGCATTTTAGAGTTGACCTTCGTTAGAACGGTTCTTTAGAAAGGCGAGCGTTTTATTGACTTTATTTCATTTTACATTTATTTTGAGGTCAAATTTGACTTGTTCAGTAATCTTCTTGTAATGGACTGTTTAAGCCGCTCTCTGAATGTAATGGCAAACCGGAAAGGAGCTACTGTCTGAAATTTCGGCTTTCTGCGGTAGTCGAGAAAATGAAAAAAATATATGGTATGCACACAGGCTTGAATACATCCTTGGTAGCAACGAAAAATATACGAGTAGCGAAACTTTTAAAGTTTGGTACTAACCTGACATAAATCTTTCAAGGTGTTGGTGATCTGTTGCTGTGGTTTCGTTGTTGTTGCCAGTGAACTTGGTACACAAAGAAAGAACAAAGCAACGAAATACTGCGCCATTATGAAGACTGTACCAACACTGCGTCTGCTGCGATGCAATGCAATTGCTGTTTGTTCTCTTGCTCTTTGGAAGTAATTCTTTTTATGATTCAATTTGATTGACGTGTGGGTCAGACGATATTATTTTCCGCATTTTAGCACGTTTCGTTCTGAACCTGTGTTTTATGGATTCTACCTTTTAATTAAGTCCTTGGACGGAATCCATGACCGTCAAATGTCAGTCAATTGAGCAGTGGTAGCCCTGACCTATAAATTCTTTGACTGCTGTTTACTATGCTGTACAGGCGCGAATCGATGTAATAGTAAATCCTTTTTTTCATTCAGAGTAGAATAACCTAAAATGAATGTTTTAAGAGCTGGTGTAGAGTAAGAGAAAGCACGCTGGCCATTTGTTACAAAGTTTACAGTTGGAGTAGTTTTAAGTGATTTGGAGGAGGAACGCAGATTATGTGTGGCGATATTGGATAACGTGAGAAAGTGATTTGAGTATCCAACAGGGCTTTTAACCGGAATGCAATAATATAAAAAAAAATCACAATCAGGGAATGGGGTGTCTGAAAGGAATAAAGGAGACATAAACGTTATTAACGGTAATCTAGCTGCCAAGTATCTATTTCTTTAATTGTTTAACGTAGGTAGTTACTTGATAATGAAATTTTCAGATGTAATTTTTTTCAGATCTGATTTTCAGATCTCAATCTAGTTTTCATGCAGTTTTCAATCTGTTTTTCAGATTGCACATTTTCAGATCTCGTTTGCAAATTTAAATTTTTGAGATCTACTCGGACGTACTTTTAAACGCCAAAAAGCACCGTTCTCCTGAACTTTCTTAACCTTGCTCTGTGGTTGCTTGGTTTTTATTGTTAAGTGTAGGAATACGACTCAGACACCACCAAAGCACCGATCATCTAAAAAAAAACACCGCCGATCTCCTAAACTTAAGGCCGCGCGTATCTTTTGTCAGAACTGGCTACCTGTGGACCGGACAATTCGGAAATAGCATGCCGTGATTTGTCAGAACTAGGAAGTCGGACATCAATTATCAGCCTGATCGAGATGCCTGAGTTTTCTAAAAAAAAATGTTGTTAACCTTGCGCTGCTGCAGTTAGTCTGCGCTCGGATATCTCTTGTTTTCTTCTTAGATATATAACCAATTCAAACGTCAAAACACTTACCGATCATCCATCATCATTCCCATTGAGATGCCTGAGTTTTTCGGAAATATAATGTTGTCACCTTGCTCGGTTGCAGTTGGTTTGCGCTCATATATCTCTTATTTTTTCTTCTCAGTATACAACCAATTCAAGCGCCAAAACAAGAATCGATCATTCATCATCGTTACGACTGAGATGCCTCCATTTTCGGAAAAATGTTGTTAACCTTGCTCTGCACTGGTTGGCATGCATTCGGTCATTTCCTATTTCCTTCTTGTGAGGCCGTACTGTATATAACCAATTCAAACGTCAAAACAAGAATCGATCATCCATCATCGTTACGATTGAGATGCCTCCGTTTTCGGAAAAAAATGTTGTTGACCTTGCTCTGCCGCGGCGTGAGTGGCCCGCTTACCAGTGAAACCCTTGCCATTTTAAGACCATATGCCTAATTTTATGGATTCATACTAGATGACAAAACATGTTATTTTCAGAAAACAATTGTCACTTTCCTTTATTAATTTTCAGACCAAAATCACAGACTCCAAAACCATTCCCTTTGCGGCGGCACATACCGATATAGCTTTATGGGGATCTACCCTCCCCTCCCAGAACCCTAACGGCACATACCGATATAGCTTTATAGGGATCTACCCTCCCCTCCCAGAACCCTAACGGCACATACCGATATAGCTTTATAGTGGATTCGCTCTCCCCTCTCAATACCCTAACGGGGTCAGACGAGTATCGTTTCCTTCTTTTGAGGCATATAACGCATTAAAACGTCAACAAAATAATTGATCATTAATCATAAGCTCCATTAAGATGCCTTAATTTTCGAAAACAATTTTCTTAGGCTTGCTCTGCCGCGATTAGCGGCCACACTTTAGGGTTTTATCCACAGACTCAAAAGTTAGAACCACCTTGTACAGCATAATAAACAGCACCACAAGAAAGTACTGCTCGGTAGCTTTCATTTGAATGGTCACACTTTAGGGTTTTATCCACAGACTCAAACGTTAGAACCACCTTGTGTACAGCATAATAAACAGTACCACAGGAAAGTACCGCTCAGTAGCTTTCATTTGAATGCTTACACTTCAGGATTTCATCCACAGATTCAAAAGTTAGAACCACCTTGCACAGCATAATAAACAGCACCACAGGAAAGTACTGCTCAGTAGCTTTCATTTGAATGGTCACACTTCAGGATTTCATCGACAGATTCAAAAGTTAGAACCACCTTGCACAGCATAATAAACAGCACCAAAGGAAAGTACTGCTCAGTAGCTTTCATTTGAATGGTCACACTTCAGGATTTCATCCACAAATTCAAAGGTTAGAACCACCTTGCACAGCATATTCATGCATATTAAACAGTTTCACAGGAAAGAACAGTAGGATTTCATCTACAGAGTCAATAGTTAAAACCTTCTTTCATAGCCTAACAAACAGCACTAAACGCTGGTGGAGAACTTTATTTTGAGTGGTTGCACTAAGCATTCATCTACATATTGATTAATAACATCACCAAAGGAAAGCACGTCTCATATTTTAGGACTTCATCCACAGATTAAACTCTGCAAACGAACAGCCCCAAAAATTCAAGAAAATTCAATATTTTTGTTCCCAAGAAATGAACGAAGTGTTACAGAATTGGACTAACGCCAGTAGCACTGATTTTGCATCGTCGCCAAATGTGGTCTCGAAGAGTGTCGTTTTCATGTGGTTCGTGTTGTTCATTTCAGCTTGGCTGCGGAAACTTCCTTAACCTTCTAGTGATCTACGTTATGTTTTGAAGCTACAAGATACGTTCAAGCATTTCAAGCTTCCTGATCTTCCATTTATCTTTAACTCATGTTGTCTTTCATTTGGCTGTTCCACTAATCAGTATGAATCCTCACTGGTGCAAGGCCTCAAAGCTCATAGAGCTCGCGTGTGCCGCTGCCATATTTGGTAGTCTGGCGGCTATTGCTTGGGACCGCATAAGAAACGTTTTACAACCTTTTAAAAGCCTGGCGCGGCGTCGTTTGAAAGCGTACTTGCTGTTGGTGGCATGTATCAGGATTTACGCCTTCGCGACTTCCACGCCTTTTGTTTTCAGCGTTAAAAGTCAATTTCAAAAAATATGTTGGGAAAAGAAGAATGGAACTGAAAAAAGCAGGAATTACACTTTCTGTCACTCGCCTGCAGACTAGAAAACACATCTGTCAAAAACGCTTTATTTTATCATGGCGTTTGTTGCTCCCTTCCTGTACATGCTAATTACCTACACAAAGGTTGCTGTTAGCTTGTGGAAAAGAAACAAGACAGGAAGAATTCACGGTGCTGTCGCAAAGTATAAAGCAAGATCTATTCGGTTGATGATAATCGCTGTTCTAGTCTTTGCCGTATGCTGGGGTTTGAACTTTATTACGGATTTGCTAAGAGTGTATGGAGTCCTTGACAATATATCGCTTGAGAGCGATATCTTGTTACGTGCTTGGTGTCTCATTGCGCAGGCATCGAGTTCTTGTTTAAACCCTGCAGTTTATGCCTTTTTTAGCCCGGAATTTCGGAGAAACTGCGTTAAATACTGTTGCTGCTGTTTCTCGTGTTGCGTTTCTTTGCGTCGTCGCTATTATTATGGCGCAAATCGAGTGCAGCCTGTTTTGTAAAACAGGTTAATACTCTATTCACACGAACGTAACCTGTATATAACTGTATAACACGAGCAAAACTGTCAGGTTAAACCAGTATTTCGTATTTCGTAACTGACTTTCAATGTTCTCGGATTGTTCATCGTAAGTGGGGAAGGGGGGGGGGGGGGGAGGGAGTGAATAGGGAGGGGGAGGGGGAGTGGGAGTGGGAGGAGAGGATTAAGAATGAAAACTGAAAAAACTTTCGGCCGTTCGGGCCTTATTTTTTTGACAAGATGGGGGGCGGAGAGAGGACAGATCCGCAGTACATTTCTACATTGGAAATTTCTACTTTATGATGAGTTGATATATATAATATAGAACAATGAGTTTATTCAGGAAGCAAAACTGGCAAATACAACTTAAATTGTACCTCCTGACCTGAAAAGGGGAAAACATGAGGTTATCCCTACAGCAAAACAATTTCCCCAACTAAAATGTTTAAATCTTTACAAAATCTACCAACATGAGATAAAATAGTAATGTTATTAATAATAAAAGAATTCTAGTTGAAGTTTATAAGTCTGCTCCTAAAAACAGTTATAGTCTGTGTACAGCTGCTAAAACAGAAAGGGACCCTTGCCATGTATTTCGGTAGATTACTAGATTTTCTTATAATATTTAGTATTGAATCTTTTTTCTCAGAGACCTTAACTAGACATAGCTACTATGCAAATCCAAGCTGTTTAAAAACAAAATGTAAAGGTAGGTATTGCAGGACGCGGTTATACGATATAGTCCGAAAGGCCCTTTCATTTATTTTGTGATAAAACCTCACCGCTTTTTTTTCATTTTCCGCCATGTTGAATGCAGCCGGCCTTGCCGTGATGTAATAGGTCCATTTTTTCCAGTGACGTAAAATGCCGGTTAAAAGCCCCCCCCCCCCCCCCCCCCCCCCCCCCCCCGCTTATAGGCCCACCTACCTTAAACCAAACAAAATAATAATCCGGTTATACCCCCCCCCCCCCTCCTCCCCCCTCCTCTACTTATCCTTGTTTCCTTAATTTAAACGTAGAAAATTAGGAAAGTACAAGGCATGTAGAGCGCAGAACAATAAGTTAATTATAGCCTTATTGGTATCTCGTCAAATGTTAGGCGCAACTGCTGGACTCCTGTAACTGTTCAATGTTCTGTAGTATTACTAAGTTAGGATGGCGTTATTGAGATTGGATGCCTTAGTACAGGGAGATGCGCTGAAGTCTAGGTTCTAATTGCGTTCGACGATAGGAGAACGCTACCAAATCTCGTCGGGTATCGGTCTGGGCGCAGGGGATTGTGGGAGGAATTGGGCTGGATGCTATGCGATTTCAGGGTTTGGGCGCCTTCGTGGACTGGCTGACCACTCGCCTCGATTTCATGTCGGGGCCTCGAGCCCAGATCGAACGCACTTTACTAATCCATGATTATTACCAGTCTAAATTATAATTGCAGTCCCTTGTTGTCCTCGCCACAGTTGTTCAAATAGTGGATAAAGGTAGTTACCAGGGGATAAATACTCTTCGAGGGATATATAATATTATCATTGCAGTGTCACAGATTTCAATCAAACGTTTTTAAAGGGAACCTCCATTGTTATAAAAAATTGATGTAAATAAAGTCTAAATTTCAAGTGGAAATAAAATTTTAGTGTACAAAAGTATATCAATATCGCCTATCTTCGCTTTTAAGTTTCCCGCGCGCCGCCATTTTGGTTGCCCAATTGTTCAGTATACAAACGGAACGTCGATTCTTAGCAATAGAGGCAACCATATGACATAATAAAAATTCAAAATAGGGTAGGCGATGTTCATAAACATTTTGTTTGTACAGTAAAAGTTTTCATTCCACTAGTTATTAAAAGGATTGAAATTTAGACTTTATTTCCATCATTTGAAGATCATTTTTTTATAATGGTAGAGATTCCCTTTAATATTTTGTGACGTACCGGTCAGACTTGAAAACTAAAATTTCTAAAACGAATGTCATTGAGTTTGGCACATGATATTTTATTAAACTATTTTTCCCATTCACCTCAGTCTCATACTAGAATTATTGTCTAGTTTTGAAAAAGAAGCAAAAATTGAAGTGCTTTACAATTATTAATGATTTTACAAACATTTGAATATTTTTCTCATACTCAGTGTCCCATTGTATAAGTGGAACAGTTTCGAGAGTCGCTCTTTAGGACTGGGCCCTAGATACTTCTTCGATCATAATCCGGCACACTTCAATCCATCCTGTGGTAGCATTACCCAAGGTCCCGCTGCTGCACTGTCCTACCCATAGTTCCACTCTAACCGCGCCCTGTGGAATGTTCGTACAGTACCCTTCAAATGATCGGTGATGTAACAGATTGGGACTCCCAACAGATGATGCCCAACTGTTGTACACGACAGCCTCAATCGTCATCGGTCCACTGCATTCTTGATTATTGAACTTGAAATACCAGCGGTTACATTTTATACCACTGCCTTCGACTCTCATAATTCCCTGGAATGACACCTTGAGTGCGGTGTCAGACTGCAGCTTGTTAAACGAACAGTCCTGAAACAACAAATGAAACCTTGTTAACAGAGTTATCACCCATGTCAAAGTAAAGAATTGAAGCAATGAGCTTTAAAGGTTAAATAAAAGGATTAATGTAAGTCAATCAAACCTGTATTAAGGGACCACTATTATGCGTATAACGATTTCAAAGTGAAAACTTCCAATGTTAATTTTTCACGTTTTATATTAAAGGACACTGTCCCCGAGATAACAAAATTTCTTTTACCTTATTTCTATGTTATGTCGCTAAATTCCACCAAATATACAACGTGATCAAAACTATAACAAAATTATCGAATAAGATTGGTTTTCACCAGACCCGATTAGAGCATTAATAAGACAGTTTACGCGTCATGCTTGTAATTGGACGATGTAATTGAACAGTACGCGTCATTTGCGCGCGCTATCCTTTTACCGGGCATGCACCTTGGTCAAAAACACACTTTGTTGTCTAATCACTCTGCAGTGAAACGAAAACAAAATAATTTCTAACTTAGTACCAGTAATAAAACCAGGCGTACAGGAGGGGGCATCTCGTTTATTGATCACGCATAAACATAGCTGAATACAACCATCATAGTAAACCTAGACCAGACATAATAGAAAAATTTTCTAAAGTAAAATTTATAGATAGAAACGGATCAACAAGCGGAGATGCCGTCGAATGACAACTCCTAACTGACAAACTCCTTAAATATTCCATTCGTAACATGATTACGTAAGCTGCATACCAACGAATCTACATACCAGCACACAGCTATATTACAATAACAACGTGAAAAATTATATCAATTGTCATGTTTTTCCTCGCGAAGCGAGGTTTATAAATTTGTCGCGCGTGTGGTTTGCTGTAACTGCTATGGGACTGGGTACCAAACGATCCTCAGGCCCTTCCTCCCCCCCCCCCCCCCCCCCCCCCCCCCCCCTCCCCTCCCCCCAATTAATGGATAAAAAAATTCTATAGAGCAAAACAGAAGAAGTAGTTTGGAGATAAAGTGCAGGATTACAAGGATGGAAGAGGATTACATTTCATCATTTTTTTATTTCGTGACAGGCGGGCAAGTAATAGCAATAGCCATTCTTGTGGAATTTTGACATTTTTAGGCGTTATTTTGACTTTTTTAAATATTTTTCCTTTGTTTAGATCAATTTTGGTGATTTTTCTTCTTATTTCAAGATAATAAAGTAAGGTTAGTTCAAGCTGCTGGCTATAACCACGATATATCAGCCGGGACAGTGTCCCTTCAAAGCCATCAGCAGCCTTCTCGAAGTCAAACTTCATAAATCGTCAAACCAAACATCGGATTTACAAAACATGACTGTTACTATTTTACCAAATGAGACGTTTTGTAGTGAAACCTGTATCAAGCGGACACTGGAGCTTTTCCCAGTGTTGAGTATTTTATTCATGCTTAACTAATACAAATCTTATAATAATGAAACTCAATGTATTAATTATCTCAAACATATAAGCAGTCTACATTTAGTCTCCAAACTTAGCATGTTTTCAATACCTTAATCTTCCCGTTATCAGTGTCATCGCCCTTTTTCCACACACATTGTTTCCAGTTTGTTTGTAACACTGGACCAGCCGGACGTCCTTTTACACTTTCTCCTTTCTCACCCTTGTCTCCTTTTCTTCCTGCAGCTCCTACAAATCCTGGTTCTCCTTTTATTCCCATCGTTCCTGGCGACCCGCTCTTCCCGTGAGACCCTTCGCGTCCTCTTTCTCCTTTGAGCCCCATGATTCCTTGCGTTCCCTTGTCACCAGTTTGTCCTTTGGCTCCTTCTCTTCCTTGTGGACCTTGCGGCCCCGGTACTCCGGGCATTCCTGGCATGCCATTTGATCCTGGAATGCCTGGAAAACCATGAGTCATTACGGATTTCTACAACAAAAATAGAACATCAGACAAGAAAACACTAATAAAAGCAGTCTGGGGTTCAAATGTAGACAACTGATGTGATGTGATTAAAGTGTGCCTAAACCCCATTTTTTTTCTTTTAGTCAACTCAATGTACGTTGAAAAGTCGAATAGTGAAATATTTCTTGTTTTTAACGTCGCGTTAGTGAGTTATAGAGATTTGAATTTATAAAATGCTAATTAGATGACGTCAAATCAAGACTTTACCATTATTTCTACTTCAATTTACAATACGCAGTTCACAGCTTAAGGATAATCAATTTAAAAAATACTAATAAAAACTGTTAATAGTCAATTGATTTGTAAAACAATATACCTGGAGGTGGAAACAATTAGTTGTATAATAAACGAGTCTTGATTTGACGTCATCTTATTAACATTTTGTAAATTCTAACCTTTATAATTCACTAAGGCAACGTTAAAAACAAGAAATATTTAACTATTCAAATTTTTCAACGTACTTAAGCGAAAAAACAATTTTGGGGTTAGGTGCACTTTAACAAAAAGCCTTGCTGCACGAAGGGTGGAAATGGTAACCTAACTGTAGCCGTACCATCCCCCCGAGAAAAAAACCTCCAACCGGTTTTTTTTCTCGGGAGGGGGGGGGGGGGGGGGGGGTTGTACGGCTACACGTAGGCTATGGAAGTGGTCCTTTAATGGTTAAATATGTCAAGCAACTTTTCTAGGAATTTGTTTATTGAAAAAAAAAACTATTTTTTACGTTATTAAACATGTCAGTGTTGTTCATTGTGATGTAAGACTAGCAGTGATAGCAGTCGAATCGTCGCGATCAACATCTCAGTGACTCTATCTGAGACAAATGAACAAGCGTTTACCCAAAAACCTATCTACTAGTTTTTATGTAAGTAATTTCAAACGCCAAAAAAAGAAACACCCATTAATGGACAATTAAGACAGTTCGTTTGTCGGGTTCGGAATAACCTTGTAAACTTTTAGAACCTTAATCTATAATATAAAACGAATATTCAAACGTCAAAATCAGCGTTCGTCAATCTTAAAACTAATCCTCCTTACGTTAGATAATACAGTTAGCCTTGACCTGCGCTTAGAAGTCACCTATATATTTCCTTTTTGTAAGGTATATAATCGCTTTCAAACACTTTAAAAGCACCGATCATCAATCATCAGTTTGATTGAGATGCCCAGACTTCGAAAACTAATCTTCTTCACTTTTGTTAAGTGCAATGCAATTAAAATGCGCTTGTAAGTCTTCTGTTTCGTCTTATTCAGGCCAGGTGATCGAGTTTTAAATGCCACAGAAGTAATTGTCTCAAATGTAGACTTTATAATTCGTACAATTTTGGCACTGCTAAGGGAGTGTAAATTGATAATGACAACCTGTTAAAGTTATACAGGTATCTTTTAGGATATAAAGACAGAACAAAACCGAGACACAAATTATTTGCTTGAAAGGTAAGTGGAAAATGAATTCCAGCCACACCCACGACACTAGATTCAGGTACCTGTTCCCCGTCACGGGAGATGAAATAAGGAAAGGGCACGAAGCACGAAGAGAAATATGATCAGCGACCACCTTTAAAGTCGGAAATACTGATTATCATTATTTCCGAATATAATCTTCTTAACCCTGCTCTGCCGCCATTAGCCTGCATTCAGACGTCTCCTCTTTCCCTCTTAGTTGTGAGGTCAATTTATAAATGAATTCAAACGCCACAAAAACACCTATCATCAATCATCAGTTTGATTAACATGTCTCGGTTTCCGAATATAATCTTCTCTCTTGTTCTTCCGCCGTTATTAACCTGATCAGACGCGTCTCACATTTCCTTCTTGTGAGGTATTTAATGGTTTCAAACGCTATGAAAGAAGCCATGATGAATGCTCCAATCATCATGATCAGTTCGATTGATATGCCTAGATCACGGAAATATTCTTCTGGCTTAACTTTGGTCTAATGTAGTTAGCCTGCAGTCATATTAAAGTCTCCTATTCCGTTTTGCTTGACAGTCATCATCAACAATCGTCTTAGCCTTTATAGTACAATATTCATATAGTTTAATACCGCTAAATAGTACTCAGTTAGAGTAATTCTGGTCCCCTTTAGAGTTTAAAGCCATGAATCAAAATACATGATAGGGACAACTTGACAGTAAAAAAGATGAGCAAAGAATGAATTGCAACGTGCCACACCCATGAGACCAGATTCTGGTACCTTTCAAGGGTTCGTTTCAAAATTTCTGACGATCTCCCCACACTAGACCGATGGGCACATCCGCATGGTTTGTACGACTCTCAAACTGTAATGTAGCAAGCATTGCAAGTAAGCTAGAATAACAGTCGCAAAGCTAATACTTCTGGACACATTATCTAGCTGACGTTATTTGCTTTCAAGAGATAGATAATATGCCTTGATAAAGTGTTTAAAATATGTTGCAGATGTAGAATTCCACAAATCACAGACGGACTCAAAAGAGCCAATGCCAAATCACAAATTGTTCTTGTTGATGAATGATCTAAACAGTCGTTTGATTTCCAGCACCGAATACCATATTTACTTCAATAAATGTCCGCTTTCTTTTTACCGCCTCACTCCAACTCACCTCCTTATGCAATGGACAAAAATAAAATTATTGCCTTGGCATTTTATAAGATTTTTGTTCAATTAACCCTTCCGGAGTTGACAGTGAAGCAAACTACGCGCCCGACTAGTTTGTTATTGCCCACGCTATGAATGGTTCTTCCTAAGAACTCGGCCGAGAAAAATAATATAGTATGCATGCAATTCGAATTATGAAAAATGACGGTCTTCAAAGACTAACGCCTACCCGAAAGAAACTTTCATTTGGAGACCTTGCTACTGTGCTGCTCCCGAAAGTAAAGATTCTTCCGAAAATAACAGATGTACGATCTTAGGAAATCTTTGTTATATAAACTACGTTCTTTTAAAAGGAAACCCAATGAAGCACTGGCCTAGCATTTTAGAGTTGACCTTCGTTAGAACGGTTCTTTAGAAAGGCGAGCGTTTTACTTGAATTTATTTCATTTTACATTTATTTTGAGGTCAAATTTGACTTGTTCAGTAATCTTCTTGTAATGGACTGTTTAAGCCGCTCTCTGAATGTAATGGCAAACCGGAAAGGAACTACTGTCCGAAATTTCGGCTTTATGCGGTATTCGAGAAAATGAAAAACAAAAATATGGTATGCACACAGGCTTGAATTAAATACACCCTTGGTAGCAACGAAAAATATACGAGCAGCGAAAATGTTAAAGTTTGGTACTAACCTGACATAAATCTTTCAAGGTGTTGGTGATCTGTTGCTGTGGTTTCGTTGTTGTTGCCAGTGAACTTGGTACACACAGAAAGAACAAAGCAACGAAATACTGCGCCATTATGAAGACTGTACCAACACTGCGTCTGCTGCGATGCAATGCAATTGCTGTTTGTTCTCTTGCTCTTTCGAAGTGTTTCTTTTTATGATTCAATTTGATTGACGTGTGGGTCAGACGATATTATTTTCCGCATTTTAGCACGTTTCGTTCTGAACCTGTGTTTTATGGATTCTACCTTTTAATTAAGTCCTTGGACGGAATCCATGACCGTCAAATGTCAGTCAATTGAGCAGTGGTAGCCCTGACCTATAAATTCTTTGACTGCTGTTTACTATGCTGTACAGGCGCGAATCGATGTAATAGTAAATCCTTTTTTTCATTCAGAGTAGAATAACCTAAAATGAATGTTTTAAGAGCTGGTGTAGAGTAAGAGAAAGCACGCTGGCCATCTGTTGCAAAGTTTACAGTTGGAGTAATTTTAAGTGATTTGGAGGAGGAACGCAGATTATGTGTGGCGATATTGGATAACGTGAGAAAGTGATTTGAGTATCCAACAGGGCTTTTAACCGGAATGCAATAATATAAAAAAAATCACAAACAGGGAATGGGGTGTCTGAAAGGAATAAAGGAGACATAAACGTTATTAACGGTAATCTAGCTGCCAAGTATCTATTTCTTTAATTGTTTAACGTAGGTAGTTACTTGATAATAAAATTTTCAGATGTAATTTTTTTAAGATCTGATTTTCAGATCTCAATCTAGTTTTCATGCAGTTTTCAATCTGTTTTTCAGATTGCACATTTTCAGATCTCGTTTGCAAATTTAAATTTTTGAGATCTACTCGGACCTACTTTTAAACGCCAAAAAGCACCGTTCTCCTGAACTTTCTTAACCTTGCTCTGTGGTTGCTTGTTTTTTATTGTTTATTGGAATACGACTCAGACACCACCAAAGCACCGATCATCTAAAAAAACACCGTCGATCTCCTAAACTTAAGGCCGAGCGTATCTTTTGTCAGAACTGGCTACCTGTGGACCGGACAATTCGGAAATAGCATGCCGTGATTTGTCAGAACTAGGAAGTCGGACATCAATTATCAGCCTGATCGAGATGCCTGAGTTTTCTAAAAAAATAATGTTGTTAACCTTGCGCTGCTGCAGTTAGTCTGCGCTCGGATATCTCTTGTTTTCTTCTTAGATATATAACCAATTCAAACGTCAAAACACTTACCGATCATCCATCATCATTCCCATTGAGAAGCCCGAGTTTTCGGAAATATAATGTTGTCACCTTGCTCGGTTGCAGTTGGTTTGCGCTCATATATCTCTTATTTTTTCTTCTCAGTATACAACCAATTCAAGCGTCAAAACAAGAATCGATCATTCATCATCATTCCGATTGAGCTGCCTCCGTTTTCGGAAAAGATGTCGTTAACCTTGCTCTGCTCCGGGTTGGTATGTGCTCAGATACTCCTTATTTCCTTCTTGTGGGGTAAATAACCAATTCAAACGTCAAAACAAGAATCGATCATTCATCATCATTCCGATTGAGCTGCCTCCGTTTTCGGAAAAGATGTCGTTAACCTTGCTCTGCTCCGGGTTGGTATGTGCTCAGATACTCCTTATTTCCTTCTTGTGGGGTAAATAACCAATTCAAACGCCAAAACAAGAATCGATCATTCATCATCGTTACGATTGAGATGCCTCCATTTTCGGAAAAATGTTGTTAACCTTGCTTTGCACTGGTTGGCATGCACTCGGCTATTTCCTATTTCCTTCTCGTGAGGAAAATAACCAATTCAAACGTCAAAACAAAACTCGATCATCCATCATCGTTATACGATTGAGATGCCTCCATTTTCGGAAAAAATGTTGTTAACCTTGATAAGAAATAGAACACAAACCGCGGTGTTAAACATATTGAACTTATTCATTTTTTATAAAACTTGACGTTTCGTATGCTACTACATACATTTTCAAAAGTGACCGTTACAGTGTTGAAAACTATACTTATATAGTATTGAAAAGGGACTGATCTATAAAAAGAAACAGCTAATTAATAAAGCATCAGCTTCTCGCTACTGACGTTTGCATTAAAAGCTGGCTTCAGTTCTTGTATAAACAATGTTTCTTTGATTTTACAGTGGAAATCAGTTTTGCCCGACGCTAAGATATCAAAATGATCCCACTTGATGTTATGTCCAGTGGTGTTGACATGGTCAGCAATGGCTGATGTGCGGTCATGCTTAGCGAGGGCCTTAAAATGCTCAGTTTTTCTATCATTAAGCCGTCGTTTAGTTTTACCAATGTAAAATTCTTCACAATCCCAACAACTGGCTTTGTAAATAACTTTAGACTGTTGAGAACGGTCCTTGTACGGGAAGAAAGATTTGATGCGCGGAGTGTTTTGGATAATAATTTTAAGGTTGACACAAGAGTAAAAATTGTATACACAAGATTTTAGACGTTTAGAGATTTGGTTGCTATGTAAACCTAAATAAGGTAGCAGGATAATAATATCCTTCTTAGGAACAGTGGAGACATGGTTGTTTGACTTGTTAATGGTTCTGTTTATAACATCATTAATGTGAAAGGTGATTATCCCTTGAGGGTAACCGTTCTGAAGAAGAAGTTTTCGAAGCTCATCAAGGGCAGATTGCAGCAACAATGAAGAGGAGCAAATCCTGTAGCAGCGATAAGTGAGGGTGCGAATGACATTTATTTTATATTTGCGCGGAGTAAAGGAATCCCATTTGGTGTATAACCCCGTGAATGTTTTCTTTCGGTAGATAGAAGTCATGAAAGTGTTGTTTGGGCAGCGTTTAACGAGGATGTCTAAAAACGGAATCGAGTTGTCCTGTTCAAATTCAATAGTAAATTTGATACTCTTGTGACAATTATTCAAATACCGCAAGAAATTATCAGCAGTGTCTTTGCTGTCAAACATTGTAAAAGTGTCATCAACGTATCGATACCAGATTGATGGACAAACGTCACTGTTCATGACCCATTGTTCTTCAAAGTAACACATGAAAATGTTAGCCAGCACCGGGCCTAACGGCGAACCCATCGCAACGCCATCAATTTGGTCGTAGTAATGGCCATCAAAAAGAAAGTGGCTTTTCTTTGTGGCAAATTCTAACAATTTATGTAAAACAGAGCGAGGTAATGTCGGAGGATCAGGAAGAGAATACAATTTGTCAAGACAAATATCTATCGTTTCATTAAGTGGTACATTTGTAAACAATGAGCAAACATCAAAATAACACATTATTCCGTTGTTATGTTTATACTTTTTGGTCCAGTCTGCAAAACTAAACGAGTCCTTAACAGTGTGATTGTTGATTGAAATAGGCTGAAGTAGACCAACAAGGTAAGAAGCAGTTGTAGTTGTATGTGTTAACGGATGAAACAATTGGACTGGTTGGCATGCACTCGGCTATTTCCTATTTCATTCTTGTGAGGTATATAACCAATTTAAACGTCAAAACAAGAATCGATCATTTATCATCGTTATGATGAGATGCCTCCGTTTTCGGAAAAAAATGTTGTTGACCTTGCTCTTCCGCGGCATGAGTGGCCCGCTTACCAGTGAAACTCTTGCCCATTTTCAGACCATAATATGCCTAATTTTATGGAAGGCCGAGGCAAATACTTAAACCTGATTTCATACTAGCAGACAAAACAGGTTATCTTCAGAAAACAATTGTCACTTTCCTTTATTAATTTTCTGACCAACGTCACAGTCTCCAAAACCATTCCCTTTGCGGCGGCACATACCGATATAGCTTTATAGGGATCTACCCTCCCCTCCCAGAACCCTAACGGCACATACCGATATAGCAGTAGGGATCTACCCTCCCCTCCCAGCATCCTAACGGCACATACCGATATAGCTTTATAGGGATCTACAATGTACCCTCCCCTCCCAGAACCCTAACGGCACATACCGATATAGCTTTATAGGGATCTACCCTCCTCTCTCAGAACCCTAACGGCACATACCGATATAGCTTTATGGGGATCTACCCTCCCCTCCCAGAACCCTAACGGCACATGCCGATATAGCAGTAGGGATCTACCCTCCCCTCCCAGAACCCTAACGGCACATACAGAAATAGCTTTATAGGGATCTACCCTCCCCTCCCAGAACCCTAACGGCACATACCGATATAGCTTTATAGCGAGATTCGCTCTCCCCTCTCAATACCCTAACGGGGTCAGACGAGTATCATTTCCTTCTTCTGAGGCATATAACGCATTTAAACGTCAACAAAATAATTGATCATTAATCATAAGCTCGATTGAGATGCCTCAATTTTCAAAAACAATTTTCTTAGACTTGCTCTGCCGCGATTAGCCTGCAGCAGGCTTCATACGTGGTTTGATTCCGTGGTTAATTCCGATAATTGTTTACTATTACAACAGGCAACCGAACCCAAGTCAAATAAGTCTGAGAGGATCCTAAAGTGTAACCATTCAAATATAAGTTATTGTGCAATGCGTTCCTATGGTACTGTGTATATGCGGTACGAGTCTCTGAGAGATGAAATCCTAAAGTGTGACCATTCAAGTAAAAGCTATCGAGTAGTACTTTCCTGTGGTACTGTTTATTATGCTGTACAAGGTGGTGCTACTGAGGGCGCTTACCATTTGTCAGAACTGGCCGGCCGAACCGCTCAATTCGTAAATATTATTCCATTATTTGCTTGAACTGGTCGGCGAGACTGGTAAATTTGGAAATAGTATGCACCCTTTTGATGGACTTGTAGAAACAAGCCTTCAAAAAGATGCATTCTAGTTACAAACGGACCGGTCTGTCCGGCCAGTTCTGACATGATGGTAAGCGCCCTGAGAAGTACTTTCTTGTCGTACTGTTTCGTTACTGTACAAGGTGGTTCTAACTTTTGAGTCTGTGGATGAAATCCTTAAGTGTGACCATTCAAATGAAAGCTATTGAGCAGAACTTTCCTGTGATACTGTTTATTGTGCTGTACAAGGTGGTTTTAACTTTTGAGTCTGTGGATGAAATCCTAAAGTGTGACCATTCAAATGACAGCTATTGAGCAGTACTTTCCTGTGGTACTGTTTATTATGCTGTACAAGGTGTTTCTAACTTTTGAGTCTGTGAATTAAATCCCAAACTGCATGTGACCAGCAAATAAAAGCTATCATGAGAAGTAATCCAAATCAGGCCCCAGCTGTTCAAAAGGTGGATAGCGCTATCCACCGGATAAATCACTATCCAGTGGATAACACAAAGGATTTTGTTTATACTTATCCACTATCACTGGATAGTGATTTATCCAGAAGATAGCGCTATACACCTTTTGAACAACCGGGACCAGAGTGATGATTGATGATCTGTGATTTGGTGGCGTTTGACTGATTAGAAAATATTATTTTGTCTCGTTTTAAGATGGCGCAAATTAGTGCGTGAGACGGTAATTCTGCGATTTTTTGGATGATGATAGATATAGAGGATATTGCATGGCCGCGCGAAGATACGAAATTTCTCTTCGACACGAGAAGAGAAATTTCGTATCTTCAAGCGGCCATGTAATGTTCTGTTTATTATACAAACGCCAATGAAATCAAACCATTTCACTTTAATATTTTTTTGTAGTCCTAAAGTAGCAACAGTGTTCTTTTCACGTGTGAAGATAACATGTTATTCTCACGTGTGAAGATATGATGTTTACGCGCGAAAGCTCACCTGGTATTTCATTGGAGTTTATATAATAATGATGTTTTATATACCGCGGAAGAAGAAAATAGGACACGTCTGAGAGCAGGCTAACTGCGTTACACGTCGGTTAAGAAGATTAAATTCCAAAACGGTGCTTTTGTAGCGTTTGGCTTAATGTTTGTTTTATACCCCAGAAAAAGAACACCAAAGATATTGCAAAACAAACAGCACCAAAGGAAAGTACTGAGTTTTCGACAAGTATCCTCTTACGCATGCGCGACGACAACCAGGTATTTTTTGTACTAATCAAAACTTGTTTTGTTCTCCACCCAACTTTCGCTTAGTGAATTAGCAGAGAACTTGCTCCCTTCCCGCAGAAACTACGGGTGACGCTTGCTATGCAGGTTTGTGAGGGTGCGAAGTGAATCATTTTATGATGAATTTGATTGACATCCTAGTCAGATGACAAGACTTTACGAACACGAAACATTGTGATAGTACCTGGAATGGGGGTCTTGTATAACCTGCATAAACGTAAAGAAACAGACGGTATTTAACGATAATCTGTAAAGCTTGATTTGTTTTGTTTTGTTTTTGTTTATTTTTCTTCTTGTGAGTTCTTCGTTTGAGAGCAAAACCTGGAATCAATACTGCAATGGGTTAAAGAAGCCAAGAATTCAAGCTGTGTACAGCTTCTTGTTTACGTTATAAAAGACATCTGTAAATTGTTCTTTGTATTTTGAGCCGTATGTGAGAATTGTTGGGAGCGCTCCATTTGGGGGGATCGCTTCTTTCGGTAACTACTAACAACAAGAGCGCTCACAACCGTCAAATTTTATCGCTACTTTCAAAGAGCCACTACTTTCCGGGAGGGGGTGGTGAGGTGTTACTTTCGGATTTTTTCGGTATGTTATGATTACTCTCAAGGGCGTGAGATACTCGGGCTCGCTGTGCCAGCTTTTTACAAACTTCTCCCTATGCAGCTTTTCCCTTTATCTTTCTTCCCTCCTTCCTTCCTTCCTTTTATTTTTTTCCTTTTTCCCCATAAAAATTGACTCGTGCTTCATTCTAAAAGTTTGTTTAATGATTGGTTTATGTTTTATGCCACATTATTATGTGTGTGTGTGACTTTTATAGTGTCAAACAAGCCTGAGTTTGCTGTTTTGAACGTAATAGCAGATGCACATAATTCTGAATAATCTACAAAATTAGCAAGAACTTTATTCACCAAAAAAATACCCTTTTAACTAAAACTTATAATTAAAATTATCCAATCACGCTTGGCCCTTGTATTTTTAATTGCAAGCATCGGGTCTAAAAAAATAATTACTTATAAAGCAGGCTTTTTCCCTGCGCAAACACAAAACTATTTTTAAAAATACACAAATATAATGAAACTTTAACGGTACTTGACTTGTTTACACAATATCAGTGTCAAAACGCAGCTGGATATGCATGAATAATTGTCTACTTTCTTTTGTAGCGAGGAGAAAAACAAATATCCACACTATTTTTAATAATTTTTTTGTACTGAATAAGACTATATTTGTACATTTTTTAGATTACTGTTGGTTTTTGAAATTTCTTGCATGTTATTAATATAACGTTATTTCATCTCCAGAGTCAATAGTTAAAACTTTCTTTCACAGCCTAACTAACTTGGAGCAATGCAGTTGCATGAAACTATGGCCGAAAACCATCTCAATGAAAGACAGCAAAGTAACAACACTACTAATTAACGCTGGTGGAGAACTTCATTTTGAGTGGTTGCACTAAGCATTCATCTACATATTGATTAATAACATCACCAAAGGAAAGCACGTCTCATATTTTAGGACTTCATCCACAGATTAAACTCTGCAAGCGAACAGCCCCAAAAATTCAAGAAAATTCAATATTTTTGTTCCCAAGAAATGAACGAAGTATTACAGAATTGGACTAACGCCAGTAGCACTGATTTTGCATCGTCGCCAAATGTGGTCTCGAAGAGTGTCGTTTTCATGTGGTTCGTGTTGTTCATTTCAGCTTGGCTGCGGAAACTTCCTTAACCTTCTAGTGATCTACGTTATGTTTTGAAGCCACAAGATACGTTCAAGCATTTCAAGCTTCCTGATCTTCCATTTATCTTTAACTCATGTTGTCTTTCATTTGGCTGTTCCACTAATCAGTATGAATCCTCACTGGTGCAAGGCCTCAAAGCTAATAGAGCTCGCGTGTGCCGCTGCCATATTTGGTAGTCTGGCGGTTATTGCTTGGGACCGCAAAAGAAACGTTTTACAACCTTTTAAAAGCCTGGTGCGGCGTCGTTTGAAAGCGTACTTGCTCTTGGTGGCATGTATCTGGATTTACGTCTTCGCGACTTCCGCGCCTTTTGTTTTCAGCGTTAAAAGTCAATTGCAAAAAATATATAGAGAAGAATGGAACTGAAAAGTGCAGGGATTACACTTTCTGTCACTCGCTTGCAGACTGGAAAACACAGCTGTCAAAAACGCTCTATTTTATCATGGCGTTTGTTGCTCCCTTCCTGTACATGCTAATTACCTACACAAAGGTTGCTGTTAGCTTGTGGAAAAGAAGCAAGACATTAAGAATTCACGGTGCTGTCGCAAAGAATAAAGCAAGATCTATTCGGTTGATGATAATCGCTGTTCTAGTCTTTGCTGTATGCTGGGGTTTGAACTTTATTACGGATTTGCTAAGAGTGTATGGAGTCCTTGAGAATATGTCACTTGAGAGCGATATTTTGTTACGTGCTTGGTGTCTGATTGTGCAGGCATCGAGGTCTTGTTTAAATCCTGCAGTTTATGCCTTTTTTAGCCCGGAATTCCGGAGAAACTGCGTTAAATACTGTTGCTGCTGTTTCTCGTGTTGCGTTTCTTTGCGTCGTCGCTATTATTATGGCGCAAATCGAGTGCAGCCTGTTTTGTAAAACAGGTTAATACTCTATTCACACGAACATAACCTTTAACTCTATAACACGAGCAAAACTGTCAGGTTAAACCAGTTTAATTCGTAACTGACTTTCAATGTTCCTGGATTGTCCAAAGCGTTGATAAATCATATCCACCTCAGTGGCGGGTCCAGAATACATCGTTAGTGAGGGAGGGGGAGGGAGGGGAGGGAGTGAATATGGAGGGGGAGGGGGAGTGGGATGAGAGGATTAACAATGAAAACTGAAAAAACTTTCGGCCGTTCGGGCCTTTTTTTTTACAAGATAGGGGGCGGAGAGGGGACAGATCCGCAATACATTTCTACATTGGAAATTTCTACTTTATGATGAGTTGATATATATAATATAGAACAATGTAGTTTATTCAGGAAGCAAAACTGGCAAATACAACTTAAACTGCACCTCCTGACCTGAAAGGGGGAAACATGAGGTTATCCCTACAGCAAAACAATTTCCCCAACTAAAATGTTTAAATCTTTACAAAATCTACCAACATGAGATAAAATAGTAATGTTGTTAATAATAAAAGAATTCCAGTTGAAGTTTATAAGTCTGCTCCTAAAAACAGTTATAGTCTGTGTACAGCGGCTAAAACAGAAAGGGACCCTTGGCATAGTCAATGTATTTCGGTAGATTACTAGATTTTCTTATAATATTTAGTATTGAATCTTTTTTTCTCGGAGACCTTAACGAGACATGACAAAATGTAAAGGTAGTGTATTGCAGGATGCGGTTATACGATATAGTCGAAAAGGCCCTTTGATTTATTTTGTGATATAAAACCTCACCGCTGAGAACAAAAACCCAAATAGTCACTTCAGCCGCAAAAATCTTTTTTTTCTTTTCATTTTCCGCCATGTTGAATCATAGTTAGTAGAGGGGACTGGTTAGGAAACCCGGCGAACTTCAAAGAGTCATGTCTTTGTTTACGATTTTACAAGTCACGTGACATTGACCGTGCACAAACATTTCCAAGATGGCGCCCGAGTGAGTGGCATGTTCGAAGTCGATTTTCCGTGTTTTGAAGCGTATTCCGAGTTGTCCAGACAACACATTCACGAGTAAGTTTTTGTAAGAGTAGTTATAGAGGATGCCTGGCGATAACTGTGCAGTTTGGGGCTGTGGATCGTGCAGGAGAAGGAAAGGTATCGGTATATTCAAGCTACCATCGCCGAAAGATGCAGAGCACGAAACTTGGAGGAAAGAGTGGCTGAATGAGATTACAAAGACCCGTGAGAAGGATAGCGAGTTGCAGAGACTGATAGACAACGACAGAGTGTTTACTTGCGAGAACCACTTCAAACCTGATGAGATAGAGATATGTAAGTAACTGTAAAAGCTGATGATGTGCGAGTGCTGTTTGTGTTGTATTTGTTTCGCAGCCTGTGTTCGAGCACTTTGCCTTCTAACTTCTATTTGACAACTGCTTGATTACTAACATTTTGAAATATATATATATATCTGAAGTATCTTTTTCGTTCTCTGTGCACATTAAATGTTTGACATTTCAGAAAATAGCAGATTTCCCTGTCCATTTGTGAATTTGAAACAGGCTCGCCGCGTCTGTTACACACACACATGTAGTTGCTATGGAATCATTGTTTGAGTTTTGATGATTCTTTCTTTACCATCTTTCATTCAAATCTGTAAAAATGATGTGTGAGTGCTGTTTGTGTTGTCTTTTTTTCGCAGCCTGTTGTGTTCGAGCACTTTGCTTTTTAACTTCTATTTGACAACTGCTTGATTATTAACATTTTGAAATATTTATATCTGAAGTATCTTTTTCGAGTGCTGTTAGTTGCTGTGGAATCATTGTTTGAGTTTTGATTATTTTTCTTTACCATCTTTTAGTCCAATCTGTAAAAATGACCAAAAAGAAACTGAAGTTTGGGGTACTGCCGACACAAAACATGCCCAAGAAAAGCCATGACACTCCAAAACATCCATCCAGACCAGCCCGGCAGATTGTTCAAGAGGGCCCTGCAGTCCATACCAGGGCCAGGAAATTATACAAGGGGTTCGAAGATGTCTGCAAAAGACTCAAGTGTCTAAAAAGCATTAGAGAGTGGACAGTGGAGGAGCGCCACGACAGAGTCGTTTTGCAAAAAAGGAAGGAATGTTTTCAGCTGCCAGAATTGCAAATTATTATCGATGACAGCCTGGGCTACACTATTGCGGTGTACGGATGGTTCTTACCAGAGGATCATGAACTTTATACAAGATATCTGAGGTCAATAAATAATGTGACAGTGTCGGATCTCGTAAGAGAAATAGAATGCCATCTCATTTGTCCTGGAGTGAGCCCTAATGAATTGACTGGAGAAGTGATTCCACATGTTGTTCCCAAGGTTGTGGATCCCTTATACGATAGTGATGATGGTGCTTCAATGAATATGTTCCCCAAGAAACAGTACTGGCGGCCCCCTGACTGTACATTACTCTGCAGCCCACAAGCCCAGCTCTGCACAGCTTGTATGGAATACGGTCATACAAGTGAGCTCAAAGCAAGAGCAAAGAATAGGAGGCTATCAGAACCAGCGCATGTAAAGGCACCTGTGACCAATACAGCACCTGAAAGACTCAAGTTAACATTGCAGATGCAAAGGCTGAAATGTGCACAGCTTGAGCGCCAACTGGAGGAGATGAAGATAGAAATAACAAAATCTGGTGTCTTGGTAGATCATGAGTTAAGCAATGATGTCACTTCGATAATTGGTGACTCCACTGTCAGTATGACTCCGTTCATGGATCTGTTTTGGCAGCAACAGCAAAAGTTGTTGAAAAGCAGTGCAACTGGTGTTCGGTACCATCCGATGATTATACGGTTTTGTCTTTCACTGGCAGCTAAGTCTCCTTCTTGTTACGAAGAACTGAGAAATAGTAAGGTCCTTGTGCTTCCAAGTCAGCGACGTCTGAAGGACTACAGAAATGCTATCCGACCCAGAAGAGGATTTCAAGAAGAAGTTATTGCTGAATTGAAGTCACAAACTGACTGCTATTTTGATGTTCAGAGATATGTGGTGCTGCTATTTGATGAGATGAAGATCATGTCAAACTTAGTCTTTGATAAAGTAACTGGGGAACTTATCGGGTTTACAGATCTCGGTGACCCAGACTTGAATTTTGGATCATTGGAGAAAACTGGTGAGATTGCTACCCATGCACTAGTTTTCCTGGTGCGTGGTGTGTGCACAGAGCTTAAGTTCTGCTTGGCTCATTTTGCGACGACAGGTGTCACTGCAGCCCAGCTGATGCCCTTGTTCTGGGAAGCAGTCTGCATTCTTGAGACCACCTGTAATATATGGGTCATTGCTGCAACCTCCGATGGTGCATCCCCCAACAGAAGGTTCTACCGCCTACACAAGCCATTGGATGGAGATGCAGACACAGATGTTTGCTACCGTACTATCAACCTGTACGCACCGCATCGGTTTGTGTATTTCTTCTCAGACGCCCCACATTTGGTGAAGACCACCAGGAACTGTCTGCTGCACTCAGGGTCCGGTACTTGTACACGGTATATGTGGAACGATGGCCATTACATCTTATGGCAGCATATTGCACAGATCTTCTACCAGGATGTGGACAGGGGTTTGAAATTGCTACCAAAGCTGACCTATGAACACATCAACCTCAACTCCTATGCTGTCATGCGAGTGAACCTAGCAGCCCAAGTCCTTAGTGCGTCAGTAGCTGCAGTGCTGAAGGAATTTGGACCTCCTGAGGCAGTGGCAACCGCAAAGCTCTGTGAGATGATGGATGCATTTTTCGATTGCCTGAATGTGCGCAGCACTACAGAGCATCAGAAGAAGCGCAAACCCTTCCTTGCTCCATACAGATGTGAGAACGATGAAAGGTATTCTATGTTAGAATCATGTCATATTGGGTCTGTTGGCCGTCAAATGTTTGATTGCTAAATTGGTATTTTGCAGTGGTTTATGTGATATTTTAGATTTTGGCTACTTTTCCAGTGTGTGATCCCAGAAAGTATTTTCCAAGAGGGGGTGATCAGAAATTCCAGAGGGGGATCTGTCTTACTTTAACATTTCTCCGTACAAGTCATATACATGTACCATAAATGACTGAATAAGCTTATTTCAAAATTTAAAGGGGTGCTTATTCGGTCAGTTATGTAATTTAATTTTGGAAAATCCAACATCCCATAGGGGGTGAGGAAATGATATTTTCTTGAATGACACATTACAAGTCAGCAGTTTAATGAAAGTGGTCAATGTTACATTAATTGGATACTACAGTTTTTTATTATACATGTATTATATTATGTTTACATTTCAAGAGAAAGGGGGCAAAAAATGCTTTATCAATTGATGTTCTTTCATCTGTAAAGTAACATAGTGGTGACAAATAATTATTGTTCCTGTTTGATAACAGATTCCAGTTCTTGATGGAGTTCCTCGAGTACCTGAGACTTTGGAAGGAGAGTACAGAGAACCGGCCAGGAAACTTCAGCCAGAATGCTAGGGGTCGAATGTTCCTGTCCTGGCAGACACATGAGGGCATAAGGATGACAGTTCATTCTGTCATTGAGGCCACAAAGTTCCTCCTTCAGGAAGGGACAGAGTTTGTACTGACAGAGCGCTTTTGCCAGGACCCAGTGGAGGAATACTTTGGGAACCAACGCAAGCTGGGAAGGCGCAGTGACAATCCGGATATCCGTACCTTTGGGTATAATGCCAACACCATCAGAATCCAGAGAACAGTATCCTGTGAAAGTGGTAACACTAGAGGCAGGAAGGATAAATGTAGAGCATGGGAGCAGATCACCGATGCTAAATTGCCATGCAGGAAAACAGTGAAGCTTAATTAGTTGTCTATACTTGAGCTTTGAAAAAGCTGCAGCATTTTATGAATAACTAAAATGAAGGTTTCTATTAAAGTCTTTTAGGTTTTTGTAACAATAATACAATACTCTAGTTTTGAATTAGACATGACCTCTGAATAAGGCATTATTGTTGACGCTGATACAGTGGCAGCCTTGACTCAATTCAATTAAGAGGACTTGCAAATTCCAATGGGTTACTGGCCTATGTTTAGTCTGTTGCCTCAGTTATGTCACATCTAATTCAAAACTGGAGTATTATTGATCAAGTATTTTATAAGAGGGTAACGTAATATATAAGAGAATTCTTGGCTTGCACTTTCGTCATATCATGTCATATCAAAATTCCGGAAGCACTGAAAAACAGATTTCGATTCCAAAATGTTTATGGAATTGTAGAGAGTTTAAAACTACACATCTAGGCCACATTTTGAAGCGCCAGAGCTTTTCGTTCAAGAGTTACAGGTGAACAAATATTAGACATTTTAAGTAAAATGTATGGAGCGGCCATGTTGGTGTACCACTTTGGTACACCAACGTGGCGACCAAAACTTCATAATCATAATATTACGCAAAAAATCCCATCACAAAGATTGGATTCACTATAGGTTCCATTAAATCAGCTTATAAGCATCTATAATGCAAAAATAACTTTCAACTGGTTCAATTTTGTTTATTCACCGCTTATCTAAAACAGCCTGACGAATTGCGTGACACATTTCAAACCTTTCCAAATCGGAAGCAAAACATTGTTTAAAGTTGAGATTTTTGAATTTTTATGATGACATGTGCAAGCCAAGAATAATATAAATTTTAGTACCATCAGTTTCCAACAATAATTGTTAGAAAATTCCAGTTTTTCCTGATTGTCAATAAATTATTGAGCTTTGAAAAAGAGCTAGCTGCAGTGGTAGGACTTCGTGTATAACCAAAATGAAAGCTAAGTGGGTTATTTAAGTCTTTAGATTTTTAATTCTTAAGTCTTTTAGATTTTTAAAACAATAACACTATAGTTTTGAATTAAACATGGCAGGCTCGATTCAATTAAAAGGACTTGCAAATTCCAATGATTTATG
This sequence comes from Dendrophyllia cribrosa, assembly GCA_024195265.1. Taxonomy (NCBI): domain Eukaryota; kingdom Metazoa; phylum Cnidaria; class Anthozoa; order Scleractinia; family Dendrophylliidae; genus Dendrophyllia; species Dendrophyllia cribrosa. Next base: position 1,725,755 of record JAJLRJ010000014.1, read on the forward strand.
GTATTTCCACAAGTTTGACCTATGTTTAGTTTAATGCCCCCAGAGGGCATAATATATTTTTAGTACCATCAGTTTCGAAAACAAATGTTAGAAAAACCCAGTTTACCCTTTTGTGAGGACAGATAAGGTATATTCAATTTATTCAGTTTTATCATGATTTTATTGAGAACCATCAACATTGTGTAGTTTCAGAAGAGACCAAACTTTCCTCTGGACAAAAGGAGTTGCATACATGTAATGCTTCATAATTGTTTATGGCTATTTTAGAAAATCCAAAGGGGAGGGAGTCATAGTAGGGCAGTTCCCTTCAATGGAATGAAAGAGGGAAGGGTAAAGATATTTTTCAGAACTACACATTTGTTTTACACTATTAACAACAACATGATTAAATAGCATAAAAATTCATTAAAAAATTAGACTGGATTGTTTACATCATTGAAGCCTTTGTTGCTCCTTTTCATCGCAACTTCTACTGATTTCTTTTCGAAGGGCTTTGGATTTTCCCTGCTTTGCTTGGATTTTGTGGCACTGAATTTTGTCCCTTGCAAATGAAAATGAGCGTACCCTGACATATAAGCTCACAATACTATGCAAAACATCTTTGCAAACATGACTGTCCATGTTAAACTCAGCATCTGATAATAACAAGTTAAAATTTGATATAACATCACAATCCTTCATTGATTTCTGTGCAATGTCAACAATGTCAATTTTTTGCAAACCAGATTTCGAGGTGGACTGCCTGAAATAATGTTCAGTCTTTATAAAAATCTTCTGTGCTGGACCTGTGATAGACCACAACCCTCCACGGTTTAGTATTGATACGAGTTTTTGAGACTCTGTGTTTGTTTCCTGTTTCCCAGCTTTTAAGATCGACATAGCCAGCAGGCTTTCTGCTGAACTTGAAAAGCTGTGCTTTTTGTGCAGCTTGTGCAGAACATATCCACCAACATACTGGAGGCCAGCCTTCTCCTTCTCAGATAATGTTGCAGCTAAATTGCATTTGCCGCTCTCAGTTGATGCCTCTCTTTTGCAGTGTGCAATCATACCATCAGCAACTTTAGTTGATAATAATGTGGAAGCATTTCGTGATAGTCCTTTGAAGAATCTTGTCGCATTCAGAGGGACTTTAGCATAATATGCTCCATACAACTTCTCAACATTTTTGTTCTTCCTAAATGCCTCATAAATTGTCTTAAGTTCACAAAATTCCGGCGCATCTTCTTGGGGTATCTCAAATCCATAGTTCGTGAACTCCTTTCTTAGGCTTGCTGAAAAAACCTTGTTTCCTTGTAAATTTACCAGGGTACTCGTAACAATCTGGTGAAGGATGTTTGGAGTGAAATAGGCCTTGTTTGCTTGAGTATTTTGTTTCTGACTGTGTTTTACTGCTTTGTGGCGCTCGAATCCGCCTCTCGTCTTGTATTTTTTGCCACACTCACTACATATAATCAATTGCGATTGAGCCTGAAAAGAAATATAATCATAAGAAATCATAGTTGAACATAACCAGAGCAAAGGGTTCTTATATCCAAGGGCAACCGATAGAGATTTGTGTAACACAATTCTTCAACTTTGTAGATCTCGAGAGATCGAGTTTTCCATTTGGCTTGTCTTCTCTTCATTATAAAAGTTAAAACTTGTAACTTGTTTATAGTCCATCAGGTAAAAGATCAAATAAGAATGTCTAACAAAGATTCAACTCTGGTTTTCTCGAGTTCTAGCGTGTACTTCGTTGTTTACGAAGCAACTTCGCTCGATTCAAACATTTTCAGACATATTTGCAACTTACTGAGCTAACTGCTTCAACAAAGTCCTCTTCCATGGCTTCATCGCTTTCCAAAACATCAAGAATCGCTTCAAAATCATCTCCGAATACGAAGAGATCGGACAGATCGTCCATACTGTCCGCCATCTTGTTTTGACTGTGCACGGTCAGAGTCACGTGATGGGCTTGTTCAACATTAGAGAGCCCCTATTGTTTGGCGCCTTTGAAGTTCGCCGGGTTTCCTAACCAGTCCCCTCTACTAACTATGGTTGAATGCAGCCGGCCTTGCCGTGATGTAATAGGTCCATTCATTTCCAATGACGTAAAATGCCGGTTAAAAGCACCCCGCTTATAGGCCCATCTACCTTAAACAAAAAAATAAAAATCCGGTTATACCCCCCCGCCACTACTTTTCCTTGTTTCCTAAATTTAAACGTAGAAGATTAAGAAAGTACAAGGCATGTAGAGCGCAGAACTGTCAGTTAATTATAGCCTTATCGCTATCTCGTCAAATGTTAGGCGCAACTGCTGGGCTCCTGTAACTGTTGAATGTTCTGTAGTATTACTAAGTTAGGATGACGTTACTGAGATTGGATGCCTTAGTACAGGGAGATGCGCTGAAGTCTAGGTTCTAATTGCGTTCGACGATAGGAGAACACTACCAAATCTCGTCGGGTATCGGTCTGGGCGCAGGGGATTGTGGGCGGAATTGGGCTGGATGCTATGCGATTTCAGGGTTTGGGCGCCATGTTGGACTGGCTGACCACTCGCCTCGATTTCATGTGGAGGCCTCGAACCCAGATCGAACGCACTTTACTAATCCATGATTATTACCAGTCTAAATTATAATTGCAGTCCCTTGTTGTCCTCGCCACAGTTGTTCAAATAGTGGATGATGGTAGTTACCAGAGGATAAATACTCTTCGAGGGATATATAATATTATCATTGCAGTGTCACAGATTTCAATCAAACGTTTTTAAAGGGAACCTCCATTGTTATAAAAAATTGATGTAAATAAAGTCCAAATTTCAGGTGGAAATAAAATTTTAGTGTACAAAAGTATATCAATATCGCCTATCTTCGCTTTTAAGTTTCCCGCACGCCGCCATTTTGGTTGCCCAATTGTTCAGTATACAAACGGAACGTCGATTCTTAGCAATAGAGGCAACCATATGACATAATAAAAATTCAAAATAGGGTAGGCGATGTTCATAAACATTTTGTTTGTACAGTAAAAGTTTTCATTCCACTAGTTATTAAAAGGATTGAAATTTAGACTTTATTTCCATCATTTGAAGATCATTTTTTATAATGGTAGAGATTCCCTTTAATATTTTGTGACATACCGGTCAGACTTGAAAACTCAAATTTCTAAAACGAGTGTCATTGAGTTTGGCACATGATATTTTGTTAAACTATTTTTTCCCATTCACATCAGCCTCTTACAAGAGAATTATTGTCTAGTTGCGAAAAAGAAGCAAAAATTGAAGTGCTTTACAATAATTAATGATTTTAAAAACATTTGAATATTTTTATAATACTGTCCCATTGTACAAGTGGAACAGTTTCGAGAGTCACTCTTTAGGACTGGGCCCTAGATACTTCTTCGATCATAATCCGGGACACTGAATTCCATCCTGTGTTAGCATCTCCCAAGGATTGGCTACGGCACTGTCCTACCCATAATTGCACTGTTACCGCGCCCTGTTGGATGTTCTCGCAGTATCCTTCAAAAGATCGGTGATGTAACAGATTGGGACTGCCAGATGGCCAATGGTTGTACACGACAGCCTCAATCGTCATTGGTCCACTGCATTCTTGATCATTGAACTTGAAATACCAGCGGTTACTTTTTCCACCAGTGCCATAAGGTCTCATAACCCCCTGGAATGACACCTTGAGTGCGGTGTCAGACTGCAGCTTGTTAAACAAACAGTCCTGAAACAACAAATGAAACCTTGTTAACTGAGTAATTACCCATGTCAAAGTAAATAAGGGAAGCGATCAGCTTGAAACAATGGTTAAATAAAAGGATTAATGTGAGTCATTCAAACCTGTGTTTAGGGACCACTATTATGTGAAAAACGATTTGAATAAATAAAAGGAACTTTTAACGTTATTTTTCACATATTATATTAAAGGGCAACTGTCCCCCGAAATAACAAACTTTCGTTTACCTTATTTTCATGTTATGTAGCTAAATACCACCAAATATACAACTTAATTGGATAAAAAGATTCTATAGAACAAAACAAAAGTGGTAATTTGGGGATAAAATGCAACCTTGCAAAGATGAAAGTGGATTACATTTCATCAATTTTTTATTTCGTGACACCTTATGCCTCGTTGTCAAAGAGAGGCTAGGTACACAACCTTTCATCTGGAAATGAGTTTTATTTGCATTTGAATAAAAACTCATTTCCATATGAAAGGTTGTGCACCTAGCCTCGCTTTGACAACGAGGCGTAACGTAACTCGGAAATGGCCTATTAAAATAGCCATTCTTGTGGAATTTTGACATTTTTAGGCATTATTTTGTCCTTTTAAATATTTTTTTTTTGTTTTGATCAATTTTGGCGATTTTTTCTTCTTATTTTTGTAAAGTTAAATCAAACTCCAGGCCATAATCATGAAGAAACGATATATCAGCCGGGACAGTCTCCCTTCAAACCATCAGTAGCCGTCTTGACGTCAAACTTCATAAATCGTCAAACCAAACATATTGATTTACAAAACATGGCTGTTACTCTTCTACCAAATATGACGTTTTCATGAGTGAAACCAGTGTTAAGCGGACACTGGAGCTTTTTCCAGTGGTGACTATTTTATTCATGCTTGAATTATACAAATCTTATAATAATGAAACTCCATGTATTCATTATCTCAAACATATAGGCAGTCTATATTTACTCTCCAAACTTAGCATGTTTTCAATTACCTTAATCTTCCCGTTATCAGTTCCATCGCTCGTTTTCCACACACATTGTTTCCAGTTTGTTTGTGGCACTGGACCAGCCGGACGTGCTTTTACACTTTCTCCTTTCTCGCCCTTGTCTCCTTTTCTTCCTGCAGCTCCTGCAAATCCTGGCTCTCCTTTGATTCCCATCGTTCCTGGCGGTCCGCTCTTACCGTGAGATCCTTCGCGTCCTCTCTCTCCTTTTGGCCCCATCATTCCTTGTGTTCCCTTGTCACCAGTCTGTCCTTTGGCTCCTTCCCTTCCCTGTGGACCTTGCGGCCCCGGTACACCGGGCATTCCCGGCATGCCATTTGATCATGGAATGCCTGGAAAACCATGAGTCATTACGGATTTCTAGAACAAAAATAGAACATCAGACAAGAAAACACGAAACCAGTCTAGAGTTCAAATGTAGCCAACATATGTGATGTGATTAAATGTTGTATCTGGTTATAATAGGGTATATGGAAAGCCATAGTGGACAAAAATGGTCGGACCGTAAATATAATAAATATCGACCATTTTTGTCTTCTATGGCTTTCATAGATCAAAACATCACATCTCCGAAAGCAAAGTATGGGCAAAATTAGTATTTGTATTGGCATGTGGCAATTTTAACTTTTTATCACGTATTGCTTTATTGTTTGTATGTATTTCTTTTAACAGGGCCGTTCTGAAAACCTCGTTCTGTGAGAACGCACCCTGTATAAATATCATTATTATTATTATTAATAATAAAAAGTTGCTAATAGTCTCAGATAAAGGTGTTATTACCAGTAGTAATCATAGATTATAGTGCGTCTCCTTATCCCGTGGCACCTCGTCTTGACCTAGTACCTCAGTTTCATGAATTAATTCAGGCACAAAGGGCTATGTCGTTAGATATGTCGCGAGATATGTCGCGAGATATGTCACGCAGGCAAAAACGTCGGGCCGTCATCAAACAAATTCACACTATCGCCGTGGAATCGGGCAAAATCCTGCCATGCTGTGTACTCCGAAAGGTCTCAGATTTTTCCGACATATAAATAGTATATTCGTCTTGATTTCATTTCGGTTATTTCTCCGATTCTGAAATCGTACTCCTTAGTACATGTACTAATGCCGGAACCGGAAATGGGAAATTTCTGAGAAAGCCTGTTCTTGGACACCGCGTTAATGGAGCATGAAATCGACGATTAAGTCACGCAACATTCAATGTGAATTTCGCAGGATTTTTCGGATAAAATTACAACTACCAGTTGCAAGTAAGACACAAGACTGTTGAATATAATTCCTTTATTAGCTAGACAAATTTTAGTCGCAAAACTGCGAAATCTTTAGTCGCAAATGCGCCCGATACAAGGCGCAATTTCGAGCACTGTAAAGTTAATCTGCGTTTGCCTGGCGCGGCCGGTCAGTGAATTATTGCTACAAGACATACAGCGAATTGCACCGTACCGTAGAACATCGCGAAGAACGACGTCGGTATTTAGATGAAAGCTTCCCAAATCAGGCAGAGAACCACAACAAAATCAAGATAGAACATTCAAAACATACCAGAACGGTAGCGAGGAAAATCCGATAACTTCTTGCTTGATTCCAAAGAGACCCAACAACTTACTTGTTCCGGAGAAGAACCTTTGTCGAATTTTTCCACTGCGTACTTTTACTAGGCATTAAAATATTGAGCCGTACGATTCCAAAATCGGGAAAATATCTGAAACTAAATCAAGACAAATAGATTATTCACATGTGACATTTCGGAACCCCAGCTCCCCAGGATGATGCCTGATTTCCACGCGCTGGGAATGATGGATACTTTTGTGACGTTTCAAGATGGCGCAGATTTGGTACCGACACTTTTCTCGATTCGTTCCGCTTAGACGACGCGCTAAGCATGCTGGATACTATTGTGACGTTTCAAGATGGCGCAGATTTGGTACCGACACTTTTCTCGATTCGTTCCGCCTAGCCGACAAGATTAGGAAGCGTCTCCTTCGTCGACGCAATTATGTTTATTCCTTTAAGGCTCAGGCACAATGTTCTGTCTGGTTGATATTCCCTGGAAGCGGGTTCCAACATGTCACCATGGGTTCCAGGACTTTTCTTTCTTTCCTCTTACAAGGACAGCACCTTTCTCAGGATCTTTGCTGTACCCAACAATGCTGTTTTCTGAATAGTTTCCATTCTTATGGTTACACCAATTTGCTTCATGTACTTCTCACAGTTGACTGAAATGGCACCAAGTGCCCCGATAACAACTGGGACGACAGTGACTTTCCGCATGTGCCAGAGTTTTGCCACTTCATCTTTCAATAGTTGGTATTTCTCAATCTTCTCGAGCTCCTTATCTCTCACCCTGTTGTTGTCACCTGAGATGGCAACATCAATTATAATCACCTCTCTCTCTTTCCTATCAATAAAAACAATGTCTGGTCTTCTTGCTTCAATTTTCCGATCACATTGGACTGTGAAATCCCATAGTATCTTGAAGTTTTCACTTTCCACCACTCCCTCAGGTTTCTGTTCGTACCAGCTGTTAGCTCTTTCAAATCCACATTTGCCACAATATTGCCAGTGAATATACCGTGCTACGTTATCGTGCCTTCCTTTATATTCTGTCTGCGCCAGCTTACTACACTCACTTACCAAATGGGCCACCGTTTCTCCCTTGCTTCCACACATTCTACACAAAGGAGATTCTGCTGTGTAAGGCACTTACTCTAGGAGGCTGTCGACCAAGACTGAAGGGTCCCCCTACCCTTTGTTGTTACCCCAACAAGGGTGGCGAAGGGGTTGCTGGCACTTGCCAAAGGTGTCACCCCAGACTCTGGTGGGCGGGTGCGTCTAATTTCCCGTGGTAGGCTGAGGCACCAACCTGTCCTACCCCAGTGCCCATTTATTATTATTATTATTATTATTATTAACAAACAACACAAACAAAACAAACAAACAGATGAAATGTTTGTCCAGTCAGTGGACATTGTTTAACAATAGAGTGATTTGAAAACAACAACAAACTGCCACACTGTACGAGGGGCGGAAATGGTCGTTTAACGGTTAAATATGTCAAACAACTTTTTTGAAAGGTTGTTTATTGAAAGGAAAACGTTTTTGTGCAAATAATAATTTTAAACACCAAAAAAAAAACACCTATTAATGGACAATCGAGATGGCCCGTTTACCGGAATAACCTTATAAACTTTCATAACCTTTAAAATCTATAATATTAAACGAATATTCAAACGTCAAAAGCACTGATCATCAATCATCAGTCCGATTTAGATACCCAGACTTCGAAAACCAATCCTCTTAACGTTAGATAATGCAGTTAGCCTTGATCTGTGATCAGACGTCACCCATTTCGTTTTTGTGAGGCATATAATCTCTTTCAAACACATCAAAAGCACCGATCATTAATCATCAGTTCCATTTTATTGCGAAAACTATAACTTCACCAATTAGTGTAAGTACGCTAGAACGTTTGACACTACTACTACTACTACTACTACTACTACTAAGATACCCTGAGACTTCGAAAACCAATCCTCTTAACGTTAGATAATGCAGTTAGCCTTGATCTGTGATCAGACGTCACCCATTTCGTTTTTATGAGGCATATACTCTCTTTCAAACACATCAAAAGCACCGATCATTAATCATCAGTTCCATTTTATTGCGAAAACTATAACTTCACCAATTAGTGTAAGTACGCTAGAACGTTTGACACTACTACTACTACTACTACTACTACCACCACCACCACCACCACCACCACCATCACCACTATTTCCTCTTACGCAGGTTACACGAGCCATGAGCCGATTATCGAGTTATAAATGCTACAGGAGTTAAATCGTCTTAAATGTAGTCTTTAATTCGTACAATTTTGGCACTGCTATAAAGGAGTGTAAATTTATAATGACACAAACAATTTGCCTGAAAGATAGATTCAGGTAACTGTTCCCCGTCACTTTAATACGGGAGTCTTTCCTCCCCCATCCCTCCTGGGGGTAAAATAAGGGAAAGTAACTAGGCACGAAAGAGATATGTGATCAGCGACCAGTCACTTTAAAGTCGGAAAATAATGGTTATCCTTATTCAGTTTCCAATTATAATCTTCTTAACCCTGCTCTGCCGCCATTAGCTTGCATTCAGACGTCTCGTCTTTCCCTCTTAGTTGTGAGGTCGATTTATAAATGAACTTAAACGCCACAAAAGCACCTATCATCAATCATCAGTTTGATTAACATGTCTCGGTTTCCGAATATTATCTTCTCTCTTGTTCTACCGCCGTTATTAACCTGATCAGACGCGTCTCACATTTCCGTCTTGTGAGGTATATAATGGTTTCAAACGCTTTGAAAGACACCATGATGAATGCGCCAATCATCAGTTCGATTGATATGCCTAGATTTCGAAAAAAGAATTTTCAGGCTAGTTAACTTTGGTTTAATGTAGTTAGTATGCAGTCATATTAAAGTTCCCTTTTTCGTTTTGTTCGACAGTCATCATCAACAATCCTCTTAGCGTTTAGAGTACTCAGTCAGAGTAATTCTGGTCCCTTTTAGACTTTCAAGCCATGAAACAAAATACATGATAGGGACAATTTGACAGGAAAATATAAGCAAATAATGAATTGCAACGTGCCCCACGCATGAGACTAGATTCTAATACCTTTCAAGGGTTCATTTCAAAATTTCTGACGATCTTTCCAGCTGCCTTTATGTGGGAACCTCCCCGATCTTTACACTACACCGATGGGCACATCCGCATGGTTTGTACAACTCTCGTCAGTAATGTAGCAAGCATTGCAAGTAAGCTAGAATAACAGTCTAATACTTCTTGACACATTACCTAGTCGAAGTTATTTGCTTTCAAGAGATAGATAATATGCCCATAGGTTAAGTGTTAGTATAATGCAGATGAAGAATTCCACAAATCACAGACGGACTCAAAAGATCCAATGCCAAATCACACATTGTTCTTGTTGATGAATGATCTAAACATCGTTTCATTGATTTCCAGCATCGGATACCATATTTACTCAAATAAATGTCCGATTTCTTTTTACCGCCTCCCTCCAACTCACCTCCTCATGCAATGGACGAAAATAAAATTATTGCCTTGGCTTTTTATAAGATGTTTGTTCAACCCTTCCGGACTAGTTTAGAGTAAAGCAAACTATGCGCCCGACAAGTTTTTTATTACCCATTTATTTTGCTATGAATGGTTCTTCCTAAGAACTCGACCCCATTCCGTTTACATTGAGAAAATATAGTATACATGTAATTCGAATTACGAATAATGACGGTCCATCTTCGAAGAGTAACGCCTACACGAAAGAAACTCCCGAAAGTAAAGATTCTTCCTTTTAAAAGCAAACCCAATGCAGCACAGTGGCCTAGCATTTTAGAGTTAACCTTCGTTAGAACAGTACTTTAGAAAGCGTTTACTTGACTTTATTTCATATTTCATTTATTTTGAGGTCAAATTTGGCTTGTTCAGTAGGCTTCTTAAAATGGACTGTTTATTTTCAGCTCTTCGAACGGAATGGCAAGCGGAAAAGAGCGGCTTTCTACGGTATACATGTATGGAGGAAATAAAAAAAAAACGTGGTATGCAAACAGCCTTGAATACACCTTCGGTAGCGACGGAAGCTAAAAGCAGCGAAAATGTTAAAGTTTGGTACTAACCTGACATAAATCTTTCATGGTGTTGGTGTTCTGTTGTTGACCAGGTTTGGTCGTGGTTTCCAGTGAACCGGATACACACAGAACCAACAAAGCAACAAAATACTGCACCATCATAACTGTCCAACACTTTGCTCTGCTGCGATGCTATGTTCTGGCTAGCTCTTTAGAAGTAAGCTATTTAATGATTAAATTTGATTGACATCTCAGTCAGATGATATCATTTTCACATTTCAACCATGTGAATGGAATCCTTAGAAACTGTGAACAGTTCTTTTCTGAGTTGCGGTTTATTGTTCTATATAAGCTGGATGGCTAAAGATATACCGCGGAAGAAGGAAATAGGACAAGTCTGAGAGCAGGCTAACTGCATTAGACGTCGGTTAAGAAGATTAAATTCGCAAAGCAGAGGCATCTGATCTCATTCGGTATGATGATATATTTATAAATAAACGGTGCTTTTGTGGTGTTTGAGTTAATGTTTGTTTTATACCCCAGGAGAAGAACACCAAAGATATTGCAAACAGCACCAAAGGAAAGTACTGAGTTTTCGACAAATATCCTCTTACGCATGCGCTATGAAATCCAGGTTCTTTTTTTGTACTTCTCAAAACTTGTTTTGTTCTCGCTCAACTTTCGCGCAGTCAATGAACGGATAACTTGCTTCCTTCCCGCAGAAACTACGGGTGACGCTTGCTACGCAGGTTTGTGATAGTGCGAAGTGAATCATTTTATGATGAATTTGATTGACATCCTAGTCAGATGGCAGGACTTTACAAACACGAAACGTTGTGATAGTAAACCTGGAATGGGGATCTTATAAACATAAAAAACAGACGTTATTAAACGATCATCTGCTAAGCTTGATTTGTTTTGTTTTTGGTTATTTTTTTCTTGCACGTTAGTCGTTTGAGAGAGCAAAACCTAATTTTCATATTTTGGTAATTATTTTCAAGGCGATGAATTGCCAGGGAAACGACGATGGTGATGACTTCGCTTCCCGCACATAACCTTCTAAATTTGAGAACCTTGCTCTGCCGTCTCTTCTCATTGTTTTAATTCCTTTTAGTGAACTATATGAAAAGGGATTCAAAGCACTGATTATCAATCATCAGCCTGTTTTTTCTCAGACGTCTCTTTTACATTTCTTTCTTGTAATCGTGAGGGTATGATAAACAATTCAAATGTCAAAAAGCACCGATCATCAGTCGGCATTCAGATGACCCCGTGTTCCAATTTAATCTTTTAAACCGTCGTCGAACGCAGTTAGCCTAGACATCTGAGAGACGCTCAGACATCTATATCATTCTCCTTGGGTATATAACCAAACATTAAGTCAAATTTTACAAAACTGGCACCGATTATCTATATAATATCATCATTCCGAATGAGATGCCTCCGTTTTGCGAATCGATAATCTTCTTAACGCTCGTCTAACGCAGTAATCTTGCGTTCAGACATTTCCTAAATCCTTCTTATCAGATATGTAACCAAGTCAAACGCTACAAAAGCAGCGATCACCAATCATGCACTGAATGAGATGCCTCCGTTTAAAAACTGATAATCTTCGTAACAAAATGGCGTGCGCAGTTAACCTGCGCTAAGAGCTATTTCCGTCCGCGTCCTGTGATTTATTCAACTAAGTCAAAGAACAAATGAAACACCGAGCATAAATCATCCTGAATGAGATGCCTCCGTTTTGTTCATTTCATCCTCTTAACCGAGCCTACGCTTATACGTATGTTGCTTAATCCTTATATAAACTATTACTATCAGCAACTGAAACAATCGCAAAATTACGGTCTCATGCGCTAATTTTGCGCCATCTTGAAAACGTGACAAAATAATATTTTCCGATCAAACGCTACCAAATCACAGATCATCAAACATCATTGTGATTTCGATTCCTCAGTTTTCGACAAATTTCTTATTACACATGCGCGACTACACTTCGGGGGTTCACTGCGCAAAACTTTGGTGAGAGTGTGCACTACAGTACGCTTGCGTCTCAGACGAACTGAACAGCCTGTTGCCGGATTGAATTCGTCTGCAACGCAGGTTACCATCAGTTACAAGTGATTGTTGTTTTAGGGTTAAGTCCGCTGAGGAAAGGCCATCAGTGAGCAATTAAATGAGAGGGGGGCTGTATTCGCAGGCTAGTAAGCAATTCCTCCATTTGCGATTGTCCGCCATTTTAAACATAGCTTTTCATGATCAATGACATGATTTACGAGACTAGTGTACTTTACCAATGGTGAAGCCTTCTTAGGTTCAGTAACAGAAATTGAACAAACGCAGACCGACATCGAGTTGTGCATGCGCAATTCCATACCACACGGAACGAGAGTACATTTTAATACGCACTTTAGTTGTTGTTTGTCAAGCCTGACTGGCAAAAATGTCACAAAACCTCACACTAGTAACCTACACTACAAGACAATCCGTATTCAAGTTTAGCGCGAGTCCGCCGAAAACCGATGGCGAATGCAAGGACGGCCGAAAAGATCTGGAGCGAGCGAAGGCAAGACTGCGGAGAGGCGTTTCTCCAAGCCAGCAACAACAGATACCCACTAGTTGGATAATGACCTGATCCGTCATCAAATGGCATGGCATATCTCCACATCTCATGAAAAGAAGGCGATGTCGTATCATGCAGTTGCACACTGATACAGGCTCCCCTTTGTAGTTTTGCGATTTTAACTCATTTAATATGTTTTCCTAAGTTTCTGTCATTTTCGCAAAATATGCACGCACTTACATTCTTTCTAACATAAAATTGACCAGAAAATCCCTTTGTCGCAAAACAAAGTAAACTTTAACCCTTCAGCCGCGCTGACATTCAACATTCATTTATCTAATATTAAAGCAAATGCCACCCCAATATCCGTAACTTTTCTTTAAATTTATCTGGCAATAAGTTATGACATTTCATTATTTACAAAACTTTGACGGCCAAGTTTTTCGAAATTTGAATGCTTTTCCACTTTTTAATGAAAAAAAAACACAGTTATATCAGTTAATTAGTCAAAGGGACTTCTTCGAGTTTCCAATAACTGTCTCTGTTTGGAAGTGTTAAATTGAATTTCTATTGCAATGGGCCAATGTGTCCCCTATTAGTAGAAAGAATTTTTTTTCCCTTCGGCTAGTCTTTTTACCTTGACACAGAAATAAAGTTATCCGTCATTCATTCATTCATTCATTCATTCATTCATTCATTCATGGGTAGGGTCACATAGAGGAACAAATTATGTTTCAAGGGGTTCATACTTATTTGCAAACACCAGTATAACGTCTTAATTTCATGAGATAAATGGCCGCTTTTCGCTCACATAACCTGATTTAAACAACTGCCAGTCACAGTTTGGGAGAATTTGAAAGCACTTATATAAACCCTCGCCTGCGGCTTCTGTTCATATAAAGATTCGTTATCCCTGAGATTCCCTCTCGTGTAATAAAAGCATATATGTGGCATCGCTACTTTTCCTCGTGTGCATTGGCTTTCGTCATTTATTTGGTTCTGGGGCGAGCAGAGATTGGGTCACAGGGGACGAGGAGACGGGGAAGCTCCCTCCCACACCCCCACTTTTTGTTGATAAAATCATTCTCTTAAAATAAAAATATTTTTGACAGGCCTACGCAGACTGCCCACTGCGGTTTTGCGGTCGTGACGCATAAGTAACCCGTTTTTTCTCTAACAACCGTCTGGCTTATATGCTTTGATTGGAGGCTTGTTGAAAATGGTTATCAGCAATGGTTGATTTTGTATTCGTCCCCAGGTTACTCACTGACAGGTGGAATGTTGTAATAAATGGCAATATTTTATCGCAAGTTTTTTCTTTTTAATTTTCTTGAAGTGCCGCTGTCTTCCGGCAAAACCGACTTCAAAAGTTCAAATTTAAATAATCATTTCTCTATAAGATTATGTGGATAACCACTGGTTGATAAATACGCGCTTTAAGGCGAATTGGAGAGATTCTCTTCTAATGTTGTTTTCAGAGAGTTCTTTATTCTTAGCAGACCCCCCCCCCCCCCCCCCCCCCCCCCTCCCTCTCACCGCAACCTCTCACTTCAAAGGCTACACCAAGGCCCCGCTATAATTTGCATTGTAATAGAAGTCTCTAGTCGTCGTCAGCCTCCCCAACAGCAAAGTTTTTTTTTTTTTTTTTGTATTTTATTTGTTTTTGGGTTTTTACAGTTTTACAAGTACACAGGTACACAAGATACATCACAGATTTTACATGCATAAATATACAATACACAGCTCAATTTTACAAAGAAAAAGCGCTACACTAGACTTAAAATATAAATAAATAAATAAATAAGTAAATAAACAAAAAGTAATTATTAAGGGCATCTTTAAAAACGAGGTTTGGATAGCAGCTACTGTTGTATTAATGGAAGTAGAGGTTTCCATTTTTTATCGTGGAAATGGATTTTGTTGTTTTTTCTCGCGATTAAAAGTTCGGTTTCGAACGTTCTTTTAAATTTATCGACTAGTGGTTTGATGCATAATGACTCCTTATTTAACTTACGGCGGTAAATAAAGTATTTACTTTCAAGAAGGATGTAGTTGACTATTATGTTTATATTTTCTGTATCTAAAATCCCAAAAAGAACAGCTTTAATATCAAGTCTAATAGTTATATTTAAAGAATTAAGTACAGCCTTTAAATCGTCCCAAAAAATACATACTTTCGTGCAATGGAAAAAGAGATGTTCTATTGTCTCCAACTCCTTTTTACAAAAATCACATAAGGGAGAGTCTACTTTTTTAAACTTAAACAGCATCTTGTTTGTATATAAGATCCTGTTTAATATTTTATATTGGAATTCCCTTAATTTAGTATCCAATGTTGTTTTGAAGGGCAGTAAATATATCTTCTCCCAGTCTAACTGGGATGTATGCGTACTGAAAGTTTCGTTATATTTTTTTTGTGCTGTTGGTATACTGGATATTTTAGAAACAAAACTGTCATATAATGACTTTGATTTAAGATTTTGGAAATTGACTTTTTTCCCTTCAATACGTAAAATGAAATCAGATTCGATTAGATCATGAGTTACTGAGGAGATAGAATTCTTATTTGTTTTTAATACTTTGCGCCATTCTTCTGGAAAAGCATTGATAAGACTGAAAAGTAAAAAGTGTTCCACTGGCGAAAGAGTTGAATATAAGGGTTCCTTGTACCACTTGAACTCTCCCCGTATGTCGAAGAGGTCTCCAATTCTTACGATTCCAAGATCAATCAGCCTACTGTTATAAATTGACTTAGATTCAATGCAAATACACTGGTTGTTCCATATAACTTGGTTTGCGATTTCAGAGGATGAGGAGGGATTGTACTCGTTTAATCGGGTCCATGTCACAATGCATTCTTTGTAGAAATCTGGAAGAGTTAACGGTAGTTTACTATAGTTAAAGTTACAATGAAACAAAAATTTCCCCCCTACTTTTTTGAGATAAAAATCTAGAAAAATCTTCCAGCCAGCGGGGTTGGTAGAGAGATATCTCTTGATACAAGTTATTCTTTGGGCCGAAATCATTGACTCAATGTCAGGCATTTTCAAGCCTCCCTTATCAATAGGGTTAATGAGTGCTGTGCGCTTTACTTTATCTTGTCCTTTCCAAACAAAAGAATATAATAAAGAATTTATTTTTTTGATAAACTCGTTTTTGTTTGAAACGAGAGCGACCCTGTACAAGATCTTTGGTATGGCGAAAGATTTAATCACTTGGATTTTTCCAAGTAGTGTAAGTCCTCTCCAGCTCCAGCCCTTCAACAATCCTCTTAGAGATTTCTCGATTGATTCAAAGTTTAACTTATAAAAAAGTGAGTGATTATAGGTAAAGTTAACCCCCAGAATTTTTATGGCCTTACTTATTTCATCTACACCTAGTTCCGAAGGGCTTACTTCCATATTTCCCAGTAGAAGAATTTCCGTTTTGTCGTGATTAACCTTCAATCCGGAGTATGTACTAAACAAATCGACGGTATTAAAAAGAGTGCGGTACGACAGTTTGTCCCTAACAAATGAGGTCATGTCATCAGCGAATATAACTAATTTGATTTCAGAGTCATCAACTGCAATACCTTTAATTTGATCGTTGTTTCGTATGGATACTGCTAATAATTCAAGTACTAATATGAAAAGAGATGGCGAGAGTGGGTCACCCTGGCGAACACCCCGTTTAAGATTGAAAGAGGGGGTGGAAAAACCGTTATTGATAACACAACTTGATATATTCTTGTAAAACGTTTTGATCCACCCCAAGAAGGATTCCCCGAAGCCAAAGAATTCTAATGATTTGAGAAGGAAGTTCCAATTTAAAGAATCAAAAGCTTTCTCAAAATCTATTGCAGTCATTATACCTTGATAATCTCGTATTTTTGTAAATTCCATTACATCGCTAATCGTACGAGCTGCATCAAAAATAGTTCGTCCTTTCACAAAGGCATTCTGATCATAATGAATAATATGTGGTAGGACATTTTCTAGCCTCTTAGCGATAGCTTTTGAACCAATTTTAACATCAACATTTACTAGAGAAATTGGTCTCCAGTTTTTTATCCATCTCCTGTCTTTGTCTTTTTTCTCAATTAAAGTTATCACGGCTTGTTTTTGAGAATTTGACAATTCTCCATGAAAATACGCAAAATTTAATGAGTCCACTAGAAGCGTTCCGATTTCTGCCCAAAAGAACTTGTAAAATTCTATAGTGAGCCCATCGTTACCAGGCGTTTTATCGTTACTAAAGGTAGACAGCACCTTGAAACATTCGGAGTATGTTAGTTGGCCCTCGCACGTTTGACGCATTGAGTCAGTTAACTTAGGAGATGAGAGAGTATCTTCCAGAAAGGGACAAGTTGAATAATCCGTTTGTATTCCCGACTTTTCGTCATAAAGTTCCGAATAAAAATTATGAATTTCATTCATAATAGTGTCCGGAGCAGTAGTCTCTTCTCCATTTGTGCGAATAAGCTTTCGTATGCAGCTTTTTTTCTTATTTCTGTTTTCTAGATTTAGGAAATACTTGCTATTCCTTTCCCCTTGTTCAAACCACGTAGCGCGGGACCGAATGATTGAGCCTCTTACGATGTAATCATATTCTTTTTCATACTCTGCCTTGGCCGATTCGAGGTTGGCTAGATTTTCTTGTGTCGGTGATTCTGCTATTTTCTCCTCACATATTTTAAGCCTGTTTTCAATTGTTTGAATTCTATTTCTCCTTTCCTTAGCCTTCACTTTACTATACGATACACTTTCCTCGCGAATTTTGTATTTGATCCAGTCCCATTTAACTCTCAAATCATCGCAGAAATTAATTTCATCCAGCCACTTGGGAAAGTTTTCGCGTAAACGTTCAACGAAGGCAGCATCATCTAATAGACTGTTATTAAACTTCCAAAAAGATGGGCCACGCTGCTGATCATCTAGACTATCAATTTCTAAAGTTATTGCATGGTGATCCGTTCTTATAGCTGTCACTATGTCGACTTTAGCTACATCATCTTGTAAGGAATCACTAATGAGCCAATAATCAAGGCGCCTTTGAATAATTGGGCTTTTTTGTCGCCAAGAATATTTCTTACTTTTGGGATTGCGGATTCGCCAGATGTCAACTAAATCATAACTCATCATCATGTCCTCCACACACCTAACTGAATCTTTTAACACAGGGTTCCCACCCGAGCAATCTAGGCCTGGATCCATAGTTACGTTCAAGTCCCCTCCTAATATAATTTGGTAGTCAGACTCATTGTATCCCTCATCATAGATGAGTTCAGACAATGTTCGGAAGAACAAAGACTGTTTAGAGGTGGTATTGGGAGCATAAATATTCACTAGAAGGAATGGGACGTCTTGAATAATTGTCTCAAGAATAAGGTATCTCCCTTCCTCATCCGATCGAACTGATTTCAACTTGAAGTCAAAGGATTTTCTTATAAGGATGGCGACCCCACGACTATGGTTAGAGCCATGAGCAAAAAAAAAGTCTCCGGACCACTGCTTTTTCCATTGATTTTCAATCTCTTCCGTGCTGTACGTTTCTTGTAAAAAACAAATGTCTGAATTTTGCTTGGTAAGCCAGTTGAAAATAGACTTACGTTTTTCAAACGCACGAATACCCCGAACGTTCAGCGAGAGAGTTTTAAATTTCAGGTTTTTGCAATCCATTGAAATTTGCATACGTTTAGTGGATGAAAGACAACAACAGTAGCTGTTAATCCCAGAAGGAATACTGATACCCAAACAATTAACACATTGCCTACTTGATTAAGTGCATAGGGAATAGATATAAAATAACATACATAACAACACAAAAAAAGCGAGATGAAAAACGTAGCCAGTGTGAAAATTAAACTGTTAAGCTACGCTTGGACTAGAATCAAGTGTTCGACTTTTTGTTTAAGCGAACTACAAAAGAACTAAGAAATATGCTAAATGAGGGCTCCTAATAGAAACGAGAAAAAAATATTAGTGAACTACTTCATGCAAATTCTATATATAAACAACTGGAATATTTTTAGAGGCTTGAGGCTTAGCAGATATCTACTAATCAGCTTGCGGGCCTAGAGTCGAGAGGTCTGCCTCACCTAAGATAATTAAAGGAACGAAAAGAAAAACCATCGCTTATCACTATTTTACCTCTACGCCATCAATAAAGAGTTTATAAGGTTCTATTCTGCTAAAGGCTGCTCGTTTTCCATCTTTTCTTGCTTGCACCATCATTGGAATTAGCCTCTTTCTCATATCAATCACCTGCTTCGGAAGATCAGGGCCAATACCGAAATTCGACTGGCTATCGATGTTGCGTCGGAGAGAGAAGAGTTTTTCTCGGTCTTTAAAGCGAAGGCAGCGTGCTATGATGGCCCTGGGTTCCCCTGTGTTTCGATCTCTTTTACCAACACGGTGAACTCTTTGGAACTCAATATGCTGAGTGTTTTCCACATTTAATTCTTTCTCCAAGAAGGTTTTCAAAACGGCCTCAGTGTTCTCTTCCTCTTCGATTTCTAGAACGCCGTAGAAGCGTAGATTTTCGCGGCGGCTGTACACTTCGTAATTTAAGAGCTGTAGGCGCAGGTCTTCCATCTCCTTCTTTGACTTCTCTTCAGCATCTCGGAGTTTTTTCTTACTAGCTTCCACTTCATCATTCAGGAATTTTACGCTTTTCTGAAGCGTATTTGTTTCTTCGACTGTATTTTGTACGTCTCCCTTTAAGCGGTGAAATTCGCTTTGAAGGTTAGCAACCGTTTGGTTTATTTGATCCACCGAGTCTTGCAAAATATTCATTTTTGAACCAATGCTTTCCAGCTGGCTCAACTTTGATAATATTAAGTCTATTTTGGAGGCAAAATCCTCAGCCATATCGAGGGCTGAAAGAACCACGTCTTCAGAATCGTTCTTCGTCTTTGGCGACGATACAATGGCGTCCGCGTCCGCTTGGGGTTCTTTCTCTTTCAACCGCTTCGTTTCGGGGAAATAGTCTCGCTGGTCGGTGAAGTGCTTCCTCTCGTTTTCCGTTTAAACAGGGATGAGAGTGGTGATGAAAATTCCATGTAAAATAACGAAACGCATGGAAGAGTACAACGAAAAATACGGAGCAATAGATATCACGTCCTTACTCAGTCATGCTCAGTCCCAGTCCCCCCCCAACAGCAAAGTTGTTGTTAAAAGAGTAAATCACTTTGGTTATCAGTGACAAATCTATTTCCTGTGGGTAAATGTTATCCATTTCTGAGTAAGAAAACTACCAGTTTGTTACAAACTTGAACCAAACTTTGTAAAAATTGAATTTAACATATTCAACTTGTTTGGCGGTCTGTTAAATTTGAATGTTGAATCGTACAACGCTTTAGTTTGTTCTCAGGTGTAAACAACAATGTTACTGAATTAAAATTCGTTGTTAAAAGGCGTTGTTCAAAATCGTAAGTTGGCGTTTGTGTAAAACTGTTTTAGACTTTTGAAGTCGATAATTTTTTAACTGGTTTAAATACTGGGCGTTTTGTTTCTGCTTTCCTCGCTTTTTAATTTACCGCGCGCCGCAAACTTTAAACTGAAAACCGAACACTTCGCATTCGAACCAGATACAGAGATATCGACTTCAAACCCCAGGAGCAGTTAAAGAGAACTAAGACTTGACCTGCACTAAAATGTCTGCAGGGAACATCTGGCATGGCATTTTTTATTAATTTTACAGGTTCGTCTGTTACACAATAATTGCTGTTTCAGTTAATTGTGGAAAGAAGCAAAACATGGAATTATTAAGATGCTAAACCTTTGAGTAAATCATTTCAGCTACAACCGTTTTACTCAATGTTTGTATGTTCATTTCTTAGTGCAAATGGAATACTTTTAAGAGTCACTCTTTACGACTGGGGCCTAGATACTTCTTCGATTATTATCCGGGACACTGATATATATCCTGTGTGAGCATCACCCAAGGTCCGGCCGCCACTGCATTGTCCTACCCATAATTCCACTGTAACCGCGCCCTGTGGGATGTTCGTACAATAGCCCTCAAATGATCGGTGATGCAGCAAATTGGAATTACTTGCAGATGACGGCCAACTGTTGTACACGACAGCCTCAATCGTCATTGGTCCACTGCATTCATTATTATTGAACTTGAAATACCAGCGGTTACACCTACCATTCCCCAGGACTCTCATATTTCCCTGGAATGACACCTTGAGTGCGGTGTTAGACTGCAGTTTGTTAAACGAGCAGTCCTGAAAAAGAAATCAAACTATGCATTATCAGGTTTTCAACGTTGTATTCCTTAAAAATCTTCCCTGAACTGTTCCATAAGACGTGTATATCTTCGTCGTTAAAACCTTATCTTTAAATAATAAAACTACATGTCTTATAATATTACCATATTTTCGCTATTTACGACGTTTTTGTTAAGGACCGCAACGATAATGCTGGTAACGATACGTAGGATCTCTAGTACAAAAGACCAAGTCAGCCAAAAAAAAATGAAGAAACAAACAATAAACTGCAAATGAATGGGGTTGGTTTCTAGAGAAACTGTGGTGCTGCGTCGGTCTGCAAGGCTGATCTGACTGATCTTTACGTAGTTAGATCAGCCTTGTAGTTTATTGTTTGTTTTTTATTAAGGAAGGCGTATAGAAAACACGTTTCATCGACTTATTTTCTTTTCTTGAAGGTCCGTCTTGTTCAGTGCTAAATAAAATGAACGCTATTAGCAATCTCCTTGACCGGGCATGTTTTCAATTACCTTGATCTTCAAGTTATCAGTTTCTTCTTCCTTGTTCCACACACATTGTTTCCAGTTTGTTTGTGGCACTGGACCAGCTGGATGTCCTCTTACACTTTCTCCTTTCTCGCCCTTGTCTCCTTTTCTTCCTGCAGCTCCTACAAATCCCGGCTCTCCTTTGATTCCCACCGTTCCTGGCGGCCCGCTCTTCCCGTGAGACCCTTCGGGACCTCTCTCTCCTTTTGGCCCCATCATTCCTTGCGTTCCCTTGTCACCAGTCTGTCCTTTGGCTCCATCCCTTCCCTGTGGACCTTGCGGCCCCGGTACTCCGGGCATTCCCGGCATGCCATTTGATCCTGGAATGCCTGGAAAACCATGACTCATTACGTATTTCTAGAAAAAACGTAGAACATTATGACTATTATGACAAGGCAAGACTATTATGACAAGGAAACACGGAATCAGTGTAAGTTTAAATGTGACCATTCGAATATATCTTTTTCCATTGTCATATATGTCCGGCTATAACCTCTCGAATAATCGACACCAGGATTGCTGTGTTTTGGTTAAAAACTATACTTAAGATTTGTCTTAAGTTCTAACATTGTCATATAACATTTGTTGGTCTAACAATGTTAGAACGTGCAGCCGGCATGTTAGATGACGTTTGTTCAACATTTTTTGTTAGAAGAATGTTTTGATTTCGATCAAACATTCGTCTAACAAAAAAATGTTAGTCAAACATCATCTAACATGCCGGCTACACGTTCTAACATTGTTAGACCAACAAATGTTATATGACAATGTTAGAACGTGTAGCCGGGGCTTTACATGGAACGCTCTTTGAAAACCAAAAGGGGAGTATAAAGTGATACATCGAAGGAACAACAAACCATACTCAGTTTCTAATAGCGGTGGGAATAATTTTCAGTAATAATTTTTATCGTAACTATATGTTGTGTTTGAATTTTCTTTTAATTGTTTACAAAATTTTGTTTCACTGCGACGGTGTTTTCTGATGCAAAAGCTGTGCAGATAATTCCTAAACCGTTTTGTCGTCTTTTGCTCCTTTGAGATTAACTGTTCATAATCACTTTCAAACAAGAAAATAGCACCGATAAATTGATGGTCCAATAAAAGATGGCTCGGTTGCCGGAAATACTTTTCAGAATTTTGCTCTACGCAGTTTTAAAGTCTGTACTCAGACGTTTCATGTTTTCTTTTTAACGTGAGGTATATAAAATTACAAATGAATTCTGCCCCCCCCCCCCCCCCCCCCCCTGATGAATTCAAACTCCACAAGCCGGCACCCCTCAATCATCAGCTTGATTCAGATGCCTCGATTTCAATATAATTTTTCATACCCTTGCTCTTCGCCATTTGCCTGTCTCAGACATATCTTATTTCCTTCTTGTGAGGTACGTACAACCAATTCATACGACAAAACAGGTGATTCATCATCAATCATCGGTTCGATTGAGATGCGTAGTGTCATAAACAATCTTATTTAACAATGGATTGTTTAAATACTGGAAATCCTTTATTAAAGCCCTCCAGGGACTTATTTTTTTCAAGCGCGTATGAGGGGGTGGGGGGTGGGTGGCTTAATAGGGAGGGAGGCTTATTATAATTTAACGAAACGCGATGTCATTCAAGCATCCAAGCTATCCCCCCTTGTTTCGTTTTACAAAGAGAATTCAACGTGCCGGGTGGGTCAGATAAAGTGGGTCCCTTTCTGCGAAGAATCAGTGTTTTAACAGTTTTCAAACTGTGTAGAACACTGGGGTATATGAACTAAAAAAATAGCTATGGACTGCCAGTAAGTAAAGTCTATTAGATAATAGAAATAGTGTACAAGGTGAACGGGATTGACGAATTCTCCTCCCAAAGTAAATGAAAGACTGAAGTGTCTCTGGCGCTCAATGCATGCTTTGTCACTCAATAAAAGTGAAAGTGCAGCCCACGAAAGTTAAAAAGTAAAAAATGTTTCTTTCTCCTAACATCAAATACAATTTGTTTTTTATTTTGTTAAATTAGTCAGAATTAATCACTCTCTTCAGGTTTTAAATGAAAATCGCGACTTCTTTATGCCTTAACTTTTTAGTTATTGTTCTTTGAATTGACGCTAACAACGATCGCGAATCGAAGTCCCCTCCCGTTTATGCGAGAAATAGAAATGCAAACACAATACTCTGATTGTTAACGACCGAACAAGGAACGAGAAATCTTAATTATCTTTATTTTACTAACCTCACATAAATCTTTTAAGGTACTGGTGTTCTGTTGTTGTGGTTTCGTCGTTGTTGCCAGTGAACCTGGAACACACAGAAACAACAAAGCAACGAAATACTGCGCCATGATAAAGATTGTACCAACACTGCGTCTGCTGCGATGCAATGCAATTGCTGTTTGTTCTCTTGCTCTTTGGAAGTGATTCTTTTTATGATTCAATTTGATTGACGTGTCGGTCAGACGATATTTTTTTCCGCAGTTTAGCACGTTTCGTTCTGAAGTCAAACGTGTGTTTTATGGATTCTACCTTTTAATTAAGTCATTGGATGGGATCCATGACCATGCATTCAAATGTCAGTCAATTGAGCAGTGGTAGCCCTGACCTCAAAATTCTTTGGCTGCTGCTGTTTACTGTGCTGTACAGGCACGAATCGATGTAATAGTAAATCTTTTTCATTTCATTCAGAGTACAGTAACTTGGATAATAATATTAATAATAGTAATAATTATAATAATGTTCTTTATGTGCGCATTTAAAAAACGCAATACGCTTACAATGTCATAAAAAGAAGAAAACTATAAAGAACGAAACATGTCAATTTGTTTTATCATAACTCAAAAGTTTTCCTAAATAAAAATGTTTTAAGAGCTGTTTCAAAAGATGATAAACTAGTAGTATTTTTCAAATTCTTCGGGAGAGGGTTCCATAGCGTCGGTGTAGAGTAGGAGAAGGAACGCTAACATGCATATGTCACAGAGCTCACAGTTGTAGTAGTTAGAAGTGAATGGGACGAGGAACTCAGATTACGTGTACCTTTTGTCAGAACTGGCCGCCCAGACCGGACAATTCGTAAATAGCGTGCCGTGATTTCAATTGTTATAACTGGTCAATTCCCAAACAGTGTGCACTATTCTGATGGAAGTAAGGTACAGGTCTTCAAAAAGGCGCATTCTATTAACGAACTTATTTTGAATTAACATATTAAAATAATAGATCACACTCCAAAAAAACACCAATCATCAATCATCAGTGAAATTGAAATGCCTGAGTTTTCGGGAAAAAAAAAATTCTGTTAACTTTGCTCTGCTGCAGTTTGTCTGCGCTCGAATATCTTTAATTTTTTTCTTCACAGGGATATAACCAATTCAAACGTCAAAACACTTCGATCATCCACCATCATTCCAATGCCTGAGGTTTCGGGAAAAAAATGTTGTTTACCTTGCTCTTGCCTGCGCTCGGATATGTCATATTTTCTCTTCTATGTATACAACCACTTCAAATGTCAAAAGAGAATCGATCATCCTTCATCATTCCGATTGAGATGGCTCCGTTTTCGGAAAAAAGTGTTGTTAACCTTGCTCTGCTGCAGTCAGTCTGCGCTCATATATCTCTTATTTTCTCTTCTCAGTATACAACCAATTCAAATGTTAAAAGAAGAATCGATCATTCATCATCGTTACCATTGAGATGCCTTCGTTTTCGAAAAAAAATGTTGTTAACCTCCCTCTGCTCTGGTTGGTATGCGCTCGGATATTTCTTATTTCCTTCTTGTGAGGTATATAACCAATACAAACGTCAAAACAAGAATTGATCATCCATCATCAGTCCGATTGAGATGCCTTCGTTTTCGAAAAAAAATGCGCTCGGATATTTCTTATTTTAATTTCTTCTTGTGAAGTATATAACCAATTCAAACGTCAAAACAAGGATTGATCATCCATCATCGTTACGATTGAGATACCTCCGTTTTCGGAAAAAATGTTGTTAACATGTGTGTGGCCCGCTTGCCAGTGAAACCCTTGCCCATTTTCAGACCAAACTATGCCAGTGCCTTATGGAAGGTAAAATGGCAAATACTTAAACCTGATTTCATACTCGAAGACAAAACATGTTTTCCGAAAACAATTGTAACTTTATTTTATCGATTAATTTTCAGACCAAAATCACAGACCCCAAACCCATTCTCTTTTCAGCGGCACATACCGATATAGCTTTATAGGGGATTCGCCCTCCCATCCCAGTACCCTAACGGGGTCAGACGAGTATCATTTCCTTCTTCTGAGGCATATAACGCATTTAAACGCCAACAAAATAATTGATCACCAATCATAAGCTCGATTGAAACGCCTCAATTCTCGAAAACAATTTTCTTAGGCCTGCTCTGCCGCGATTAGCTTGCAGGCTTCATAAGTGATTTGGCAATTGTAGTTTTCATGCGCAGAGTAAAGAGGGCGCGAGAAATTCTCGGGCTTGCGCCCTCATTACTTGCGGCTCCGCTCACCGCTTGTGGCTCCCGCACGTGCTCGACTTACTAAAAGAACAATAAGAGACTCGCTTAAGGTCTAGATTCAATACTAAGCCTAATCCTGGTTCGTTTGCGCGCGAATTAACAGAGCGTAATTAACATCGGAAATATTTGATCACATGTTGTCCAACAAAACAGTTAGTGCGATTTCTAGAATGTGGTTTCATTTTTTGTTTTCTCTTTCCTCCTCACGTTTGTTGATCTAAATGTTTCCGTCCGGAAGTCACGTTTCGAGTCTTGCAGTGGAATTCTAACTTTTGTATGGAATCTATTAAAGTGCGAGCAGTCAAATGACAGTCCCTTAGCAGTACTTTTCTGTAGTACTGTTTACTATATTATGTACAAGCACGAAACGAAACGAAGTAAACCGGGTTTTTTAATGTGGCTTCTTTCTTTAAGAGTCGAGAAACTCAAAATCAGAAAATCAGAAATACAAAACCTGCATTTTCGTGTCAGTGCGCGCAAATTTACTTAAGCTCTCACGTCATCAGCAGCGCGCGCGGCTATAGAACTACATAAGCCAGAGCCCCGATTTTACGACCAAGACTTGGGCGTTGGCGACTTTGAAAGACGCGAGCTTTACATATTTGCGGTGGATTAAAATTTTTTAAGGCGCGAAGCCTTTGTTTAGAACTCCGAAGGATATCGCACCAAAATAGTTCGATACATGTGTTGCAGCTGTCAACATCGGCAGTTTTAATTAAATTCTGTCATCAAATATCATTATTGACAAAATCCGACGCCTGCTTAATAAGATTTATTGTACAAAAATGAATTTCATCGGCCAAAATACTCTACAAAACATAAACAAAGGCAACGCTGCGCCTACTCGAATAGTGGCAAAGTGCTCGCTAATTTCTTTGACATTGTCCTGCTGACCGTTTAAAACATTACCAAAATCGGAGGTATCTCTAGATGGAAGATTAAAAACCGCGTAAAGTCCGGCGTTATGAATTGAATAAACCACTCACTGGAATAACGGCTATTAAAGTTCTCGCTAAAGGAAAATACTTTAGAAATCGACGAAACTGCCAACTCGAATGGCTCAGTTCCATGTCCTCACTAACCTCTTTTCACGCAGTGTATTTTTTAAAAAACTTTCGTTGAAAACACGCCAAAAATCGAAGATCGCACTAACAATTGTTAGCCTGTGGGATATCCAGGAAGATCGAAGGGGACTTCGCTCGCAGGACAAGTTTCTTCGACTTGGGAATGAAGCGGAACGAAAATTGGTGAGCGAAGTGAGCCGAACGTGCTACGAAGGAGAGGCTCGGGCGAAACTAAACCGATTTGGGGCCGTTTCGAATGAGCGCTCATTTGAAAGATTCGAGAAAAAACTCGCAATTTTACGATCTGAACTGCTAACTTTAATAGACACTTGCTAAATTTATATTCCAGTGGAATATTTACAAATGTGTAGCCTCTGAATTACCACTGAATGAATTGATTATAGAATTGATGAACTCCGAGGATTATTTTATAAACATGCAGCTGTTAAAGTTCATTTCTTCCTGTTTTGATCAGCGAAACAAAATTGATATCAGTTCAGTCTGAAATTAAGATTCAATGCATTGTAATCTGTTTATAATGATTATTTTTGCTTGTTTGTTTATAGTTTAATTTATTAACTTTCTATATAATTTTACGCTTTTGCAATACTGTAAACGATTTACAGTTTATTTCGGTATTCCCATTTGTATACATGGTATCACCTAAAATTAACTAAATTAAAAATAAATCGATGGATAAACAGCAATGATATTAATGGTATATTATAAAATAAGAAAAACTGAAACATTACATGTCGGCTCTCATTCTGCATGACATGCATTCAAAAACAAAGGCAGCAGTTGATCGACAAACAAAGGGATCAACACGTTGAAAAGTGGAAGAAACTACTTCATGAAACGTTCGAAATAATGGCAAAAAATAAAAAATAAAAAAATCTATACACATGTACAGGGATCTATACACTTCACTATACCATGCAAACACTGCTAATAAAATTTCTTGCCGTTTAAAAGCCCGAATAAATTGCTCAAAAATTTACGAAACCGCTCTGTCAACTTAAAAGCCTAGCTAAGTTGGTGCGATCAGGAACGTTTTCAAAAAGCTTCCATCCATTTCGCGAGTGTGACTTCTATGCACCACAGGGAAAACCCGTTTTGATGTCATACAATTTTTTCGCAAAGTTTAAAATCTATTTTAGGAGACATTGGTTTTCTTTTTCGTACTGTTTTTGAATTCTAAGGGATGTAGCTAGACCAGAAAGCATGAAATCGCGTTTTCTGTTGTCCCATACGTCCATCCAAGATCGCGAAAAAAAAAACATGCTACGCTCAATATAAAAACTTTCCTACCGTACAAACAAAGTTGCGTTTATATTAGTCTATTATTTCAAAAGGATCTCGACAAATTTCCCTAGTCGACAATCAAAGTTATAGTTAATGTTATAATTTACTGCTGTCTCGAATGGATCTCATCACCTCAGAAGCTTGGGCGTGCCGCCTGTAAGCTTACATGAGGGAGCGGAGACCCCTATGTTCAAATCATTGACTTATACAAATTTCTCTAGTCGGCAAACAAAGTTACAGTTACTGTTATAATTTACTGCTGTCTCGAATGGATCTCATCACCACAGAAGCTTGGGCGTGCCGTGCCGCCTGTAAGCTTACATGAGGGAGCGGAGACCCCTATGTTCAAATCATTGATTTATACAAATTTCTCTAGTCGGCAAACAAAGTTACAGTTAATGTTATAATTTACTGCTGTCTCGAATGAATCTCATCACCTCAGAAACTTGGGCGTGCCGCCTGTAAGCTTACATGAGGGAGCGGAGACCCCTATGTTCAAATCATTGATTTATACAAATTTCTCTAGTCGACAAACAAAGTTACAGTTAATGTTATAATTTACTGCTGTCTCGAATTAATCTCATAACCTCAGAAGCTTGGGCATGCCGCCTGTAAGCTTACATGAGGGAGCGGAGACCCCTATGTTCAAATCATTGATTTATACAAATTTCTCTAGTCGACAAACAAAGTTACAGTTAATGTTATAATTTACTGCTGTCTCGAATTAATCTCATAACCTCAGAAGCTTGGGCATGCCGCCTGTAAGCTTACATGAGGGAGCGGAGACCCCTATGTTTAAAACACTAATTTATACACTTTTCCCTAGACGACAAACAGAGTAAAAGTTACAGTTAATGTTAATTTACTGTCTCAATTGGATCTCATCACGTTAGAAGCTTGAACTCGCCGCTTACGTACGTAAGGTAGCAGAGATCATAAAGACTAATTTGCGAAAGTGTTCCTAGTCTACAAACTAAGTTACAATTATTGTAAGTCTACTACCACGAACAGGTTTAATCTCCTTAACACGCCAGAAGCTGAAGCACGCCGATTAAAAGCTAAATCAGTATTTCATTTTGGGATTTCCGCTATTGTTTTATATCCATATATACGGAATGATTTGATCAGATTTTTTCGAATTTAAAGTAACTGTGTAACGCTTTTAAAAGTCTATCCAGGAATCAAACTAGAGTAGAATACTAATCTGCATAAATGGCGTCGTGAGCGTGATACATTTTGGCGGGAATTCCCAGATTTATGGCGGGCTTGTATTTGACTCTAAGGATCTGTCGTCTGTCGTATGTAATTTCAAATGATTCTTATAATATTAATACTAAGAACTTACAAAATTTCGCTTCATCTATTCGCGGACTTGA
This sequence comes from Dendrophyllia cribrosa, assembly GCA_024195265.1. Lineage (NCBI taxonomy): Eukaryota > Metazoa > Cnidaria > Anthozoa > Scleractinia > Dendrophylliidae > Dendrophyllia > Dendrophyllia cribrosa. The sequence goes on from JAJLRJ010000014.1 coordinate 1,755,647, forward strand.
AGTATTGTAAAATGATTTATCCGTCGTCCGCTCATACGGCAGAATTAATTGTGCCTGATCAGATAAAATTCCCTACAGCAGAGACGGGGGTTCAGCAGAGGTTTCTCCTTAAATCTGCTTAAATCCGACCATCAAAAACAAAAAATCATCTACATACCTTCCTTTGAAGCCTCAGTTCTATTTCTTAGTCGGTCACTTACCGCTACGGCCGCTGTTTTCCTCGTTTGGATCGCTAACCATTACACATTGCAATTCTTTGCGAAACATCATACAAATACACTTTCACCGGATGAATCGACGCACAAGTGACCAATAAAAGCTAATCAAGTCGATAAGATCCCAAGCATGGCGATAAAACGCGATAAACATCGAAGAATCTATTGCTAAACAGCGCGAAAGGTACACAGCAAAATATTATTTCCCGTGGTTTCGAAATTTATGTCTAGTCTGCCGCAAAGAGATCAAATTTATTTTTGCTGAATATTAACTACAATACCTATTAATAGGTTTTTATAAGTCTGTTTTTTCCGTCTGGAAACGACAGCTTTAGACAGACATGGTTTATTGGGTGCGAAAAGGAATGTGTGAAAACTAATTAAAATGTATTCAAACGCGTGAACTTCCAAGGCGAATGTGGACCCCTAATGCGTGCATTAAAATCGACCCTCTGGCTTGTGATGGGCTATACGAAGCATAGTTGATTGCTAAATTGGATGGAGTATATGGTTATTTTAGGTGCCAAACTTTACAAAGTAATTAGCTGTTCGTATGCGAAGAGGCCAAAAAATTTCCGCGGAAAATTTTCAAGCAATTGAAAACAGGTATCTTAGACGACATTATTATTGCAAGAAAATTTCGTCCCAATTAAAAAAAAGAGTTAAAGGATCGCGATACATAAATGTGAAACGTATAAAACGTCATTAAACCACTGATCATTAATTAACAGAGTGATTGGGATAGTGAATTTTTGTAAATAATGTTGTTAATCCTGCTCTGTCGCCGTTAGTCTGCGCTCAGGTGTCTCTTATTTCCTTTTTGTGAGGTAAATAACCAATTCAAACGTCAAAAAAGCATCGATCATCCATCATCATTCCGATTGAGATGCCTCCATTTTTGGAAATAATATTAATCTTGCTCTGCTGCGGTTAATCTGCGTTTAGATGTCTCTTAGGTTTTTTTTTTCGTAGGTACACAGACAATTCAAACGTCAAAACAAGAATCAATCATCGTTACTCTTAGATTTGCTCTGCCGCGGTTCGCCTGCGAGCTTTTATACTTAAAAATAAAAACACGAAAATAAAAAGAGCTCGGCGCGCCAAATAAATAAAATGACCAAGTTTGAAATAAAAACTCATTTTAAAACGCTAGGAACCTCAAACTGTCACGTGACCTTCAGGCTGCAATAAGGGCCTATTGACTGCGCCTAAAGCGGACACTGGAGCTTATAAGTCCGAAGTCATCCGGCGTAGACAGAGCTCACTGTATCTACCGGTAACAGCACCTGTGCGTTGAGGAGGTCGGCCCTGTATCACATGCCCTGTATCGAACGAAATACTGCGCCATGATGATCGCCGAACAATGAAGACTACGTCGTTATCTGTTCTGATGCTTGCAATTAACTGCTGGCTCTTTAACGTAGCTGAATCTCTTTTATGATGTCTCAATTCTTGGTTTGCACCGTCACGCAATCGGGCGAAATAAATTTTTAAAATCGAAACCATTTAGTGAAAGGAGCCAATAATTTGTAATGTTATAAAATACTAACAAATAAACAACTTCCCCAAGTCTCAAATCTGTGCAGTATCCCGTTGTTGAATTATTCGCCGAAGCATTCGACTCAAATTTACAGAGCTTTGTATGGAAACGCCATCTTGGTGTCCCTACGAGGGTCACCACGATGGCCGCCGGGAATCAATAACAACATCTGGACTTCACTTTCGCTCTGAAAGTGATTACTTTTTTCTCGTCAACTACTATACATTCACATACACTGCTCTCCTAATACTTTAACTACCCAAAGTGCTAAAAATCACGAGGAAAGGCCTTTCTTTCATAGGATAAAGCTTTGTCACGGACGCTATGTTGCTCTCACGTAGGGTGAAAGGTCAGAAATTTAAAATGCTGTATTTTCAAAGCGAAAGACGCTACCGCGCTGGAAACTTGTAAAAAGATATATTTTTAAGTTGTCTTTAACCTGGTGGACATATAAACTAAAAGACATTGCGATTCATGATTTTCGAATTTGATGACGTCACGTGCAAACCAAGAATAAGACGATATGATTTCTTTTCTTTCTACATCTTGCGCAACTCCTCCACGCCATAAAATGTAGTTCTAACCGGTTGAGTCTGTACGTGAATCGGAAATCCCAAGAAATTAAAGACGAAAAAAAGGGATTCAGCAGTACTCTCTTGTATTGCTATTTACAATGATATACAAGGTGGTTCCAACTTTTGAGTCTGTGAATGAAATCCTAAAGTGTCACCATTCAAATGAAAGCTACTGAGCAGTACTTTCCTGTGGTACTGTTTATTATGCTGTACAAGGTGGTTCCAACTTTTGAGTCTGTGAATGAAATCCTAAAGTGTCACCATTCAAATGAAAGCTATCGAGCAGTACTTTCCTGTGGTACTGTTTATTATGCTGTACAAGGTGGTTCCAACTTTTGAGTCTGTGAATGAAATCCTAAAGTGTCACCATTCAAATGAAAGCTATCGAGCAGTACTTTCCTGTGGTACTGTTTATTATGCTGTACAAGGTGGTTCCAACTTTTGAGTCTGTGAATGAAATCCTAAAGTGTCACCATTCAAATGAAAGCTATCGAGCAGTACTTTCCTGTGGTACTGTTTATTATGCTGTACAAGGTGGTTCCAACTTTTGAGTCTGTGAATGAAATCCTAAAGTGTCACCATTCAAATGAAAGCTATCGAGCAGTACTTTCCTGTGGTACTGTTTATTATGCTGTACAAGGTGGTTCCAACTTTTGAGTCTGTGAATGAAATCCTAAAGTGTGACCATTCAAATGAAAGCTATCGAGCAGTACTTTCCTGTGGTACTGTTTATTATGCTGTACAAGGTGGTTCTAACTTTTGAGTCTGTGGATGAAATCCTAAAGTGTGACCATTCAAATGAAAGCTACCGAGCAGTACTTTCCTGTGGTACTGTTTATTATGCTGTACAAGGTGGTTCTAACTTTTGAGTCTGTGGATGAAATCCTAAAGTGTGACCATTCAAATGAAAGCTACTGAGCAGTACTTTCCTGTGGTACTGTTTATTATGCTGTACAAGGTGGCTCTAACTTTTGAGTCTGTGGATGAAATCCTAAAGTGTGACCATTCAAATGAAAGCTACTGAGCAGTACTTTCCTGTGGTACTGTTTATTATGCTGTACAAGATGGCTCTAACTTTTGAGTCTGTGGATGAAATCCTAAAGTGTGACCATTCAAGTGAAAGCTATTGAGCAGTACTTTTCTGTGGTACTGTTTGTTATGCTGTACAAGGTGGTTCTAACTTTTGAGTCTGTGAATAAAATCCTAAAGTGTGACCATTCAAGTGAAAGCTATTGAGCAGTACTTTTCTGTGGTACTGTTTATTATTCTGTACAAGGTGGTTCTAACTTTTGAGTCTGTGGATTAAATCCTAAAGTGTGACCATTCCAATGAAAGCAACTGAGCAGTACTTTCCTGTGGTGCTGTTTATTATGCTGTACAAGGTGGTTCTAACGTTTGAGTCTGTGGATGAAATCCTAAAGTGTGACCATTCAAATGAAAGCAACTGAGCAGTACTTTCCTGTGGTATGCTTTACAAGGTGGCTCGACCTTTTGATTCGGTGGATGACATCCTATGCTGTGAAAATAAAATAAAATATGTCTTGGTGTTTGTTTTTCAGTTTCGAGTTTGAATGCTTTAAGACTCCAGATGGACTCCCATATAAAATTGAGGGAGGTGATGAAGAGGTTTTAGCAGAAACCTGTTTTTTGGATGAGAGTCAATTTGTACCCCTGAGAGGTATCAATTCGTTTAGAAAAACTGTTTATTCAGACTATTTTTTCTGGCTTATACCCTAAAAAGTATCAGAATAACTCTGACAGTGGTCATTTTCGATTCATACACCCTTATTGATACCAAAACACAAATTTCAAACCCTCAGTAAGGAGTCAGTAAGGAGTCTCAAAGGTACGACGATCACCCCGTCACCTTTATATGCAAGTCCCCCCGGAAATGAAAGCTAACTCTAAGAGCACTTTCCTATAGGGATGTAAGCTATTCAACCGAGTAAGTTCTGTGATGCTGTTTGTTATGCTGTACAAGGTTCTACAATGCGAATATTCAAATGAAAACTTCCGAGCAGTACTTTCTTATGTAGCACTTTATTATGTCGTACAAGGTAGTATGTGGTGTCACGCATTTTACTCATTGCTCGAGAGCCCCAGACAATTTGAGAGTATACTAGAGTTAGGATGACCAAAAACGTTCGAGTAAGTAACAGAGTAAGTCTGTATTGAAAAAGAACTTTTGAGACAAATTCTGACAATATAAGAGCGTTTTGGTTTAGTTTGCTTGAATAGATGTCGTATTTCATGTACAGGAGGGTATAATTCAGCTTTCTCACTATCTCTTTTTCCTTTGACGCATAAACAATCTAATGAACCGAAGAGCACTTCTTTAAAGGGACACTGTCACCTATTTTTAGTATCATTTTGAAAAGCCAAAAAACATATTTGTTTCAATGGAAACCTTAAAATAATGGTCCAGTTTTGTTAACAAATACTCTACCAGCACACAGACACTAGTATTCGTTATCTTTGGCTGCGGATGGCCAGGATGGAAATGGATTACAACTTGAAAAAATTGGCCAATTTTTTCAAGTTTTTCCCAAGAGTCGTGGAAAAATCGCAGAAAAACTTATTATGGTTTGTTCTTCCTTGAAGAAATCACTTGATATTATCTTCTTGGTGTTCTAAAAGCAATTTTATGTTTGAGCAAAGGTACTTTGTCATATATTTAGTGTATTTTGACCAAAACACAGCAAAATCTGCGTGACAATGCCCCTTTAACGCATGGGTTGAAAGTCGAGTCATTGTTATTTTGGTTGAACCAACGTACAACTTGCTTAATAAAAGACATTGTGAACTGACAATCAATAAAGGTGTGTTGTATAGAGTCAGGTTCTTCACAATATAAGCAATTTATACTGATCTGGTTTTATTCCACACTTATATAGTTCTTTTTTAGTTACTACGATCCTATGAAGAAACTTAAATTGGAATTCCCTTAGTATTTTCTCTACACAGCCTGGGAACCGCCTTAAAATATTCTTTCCATTTGTCACTATGAACAGATCAGCCTTGCAGTTTATTGTTATGTTTATTAAAAGGCAGCACGTTTTCAAAGTCGTTCGCTTCTCATTTCCGGTCTGGTTACCCCAGCGCGAACGTCGAGCTTCTCTCGATCTCATGCGGAAAAAATTCTTAAGCTCGACTTGTGGGTAACTGTCTATAGTTAGTGTCCCTCCTGTGTCCGTATTAACGAGGTTTGACTGTGTTAATGTTTTCGCTGATGGAAAAAGAGAAAGTCGTCACTTCGGCTTTTCCTCCTGGTTTCACGGCCTAATTTGGGATATTGCTTCAAACGTTTTGACAATGCCAAATTGAAATTCCATCAAACTACTGCAACCTTTTATGTCTCGGATATTTGTCTGGCGTTTTTTCGAAAAAAAAAACAATTTATATCAATTATTTGTTATTTAAGCTAAAAACTACATGAAAAGCCAACAAATAAAAAATGGATTTATTAATCACCGAAATAAAGGAACACTACATATTACCACCATATATCCATCTGGGATTCAGTAACTGTTCTTGTGCATGAATCTTTTTGTTTGCCATACGCCTAAAACACGATGAAAACACTGCAGATGTTCTTGAGGGTGCACTTGTCCAGACACGCAAATTATGGAGACAAATAAGGGGGGAGGGGAGAGACAGTGTCATTTACACACTATCCCCTACAATCAATCATGACTTTCATCAGAGAACCGTTTCCCCGATCGCAGATTTACCTTTCCGTCTGTTTCTTAAATTTAAAAAAAAATGAAGATATTTTGCCTCCCAACAAGTAGATTATACTCATTTTATACAATAAACTGCAGGGCTAATCTTACTACGTAAAAACGTAGACCTTGCGAGACACCATCACGACAGACTGAAACTGATAAAGAAGGGTCGCAACCGTGGACAGCTGTTTCGTTTAGTTTTCTTTCGTTAGAACGAGTTTCAATAAGAACGAAACAGCTGTCCACAGTTGCGATCCTACTTTATCGGTTTCTGTTTACGTAATCAATCAGTCCATGCAGTTTATTGTATGTTTGTTCATTTTTTTTTTTGCTGGTTAGGTCTCTTGCATATCGTACCTATATCGTTAGTAGCAGCATCGTTCGTGTTCCTTTGCAGATTTTACATTTATACTCATTTTTCTTGTGTTTAAATCTATTTTAAAGTGTTCTTTTTTTTTTGGGGGGGGGGGGGGGTGGAGAAGTTGGGTCTGACACGCCATACGCCATTCAGGATTTGGTTCGACGGATTGAGTCTGCAGATGCGCTCTTAAATCTTAAATCTTGTTGTTGTTGTTGTTGTTTTTCGTCTTCTACTACTACTACTACTACTACTACTACTACTACTACTACTACTACTACTACTACCACTACCACTACCACTACTATTAAAACTGTTCAATATGTAATTATAATTTTTGACTGACAAATATCACGTGGGAATGAAAAATCAATGTTTGAATGGCAGATACGCAAATTAATTAGCAATTCAATATTCAACTTTTTTCACACGTTTACCGCGAGGAACATGAAGGAGGCTGAAAGAATTATATTTATATCAGCCTTTAGTCTAGATTACAAACGAAATGAAGTCAGTGTAATGTGCTGTATTGTACAAAACAAGGATAACAGTGAACTGCCTCAGCCTGCAGGACAAGAAGACTTTTGACAACAAGTGACGATAAATGACGATAACTTCAAAACTTCTTCTGCAATGTTCAGGTAAGAAACACATAATACCGTTTTATAGTTCTCTTCACATAGCCGTAATCCCTAAGAGTCTGTATAAAGCTATGGCTTGGAGGGTTGAATGATTGAATTTACTTTTGACGCTGGTAAGACGTTACTCTTATTCGTCAGTTGGCGAGTAAAATTTCGGCCACATTTACACTTCATTAACATATTTTATATTATTCGTCATGTGCACTAAATATCCTTTGATTCCACGATATACACACAGATTGACGCTATATACAACAATGTTATTGTGGTATACAATATCTCTGATGTATAACATACATACATATCGGTTACAATAAACATTAAAGGGAAGTGATCATAACAAGTATATAATTGACGAGGACCCACCTTGTGTAGGGGTAGGGAGGCTACGCAAAATACCACCTATCTCATGACTCTAGCGGACAAAATATATTGGCCAAAAAATTTAAGATGAGACTTAAATATTTTGTGTGCACGAACCTCGCACTGCTAGTATATAGAGTTTGGCTATGCCAACGAGACACTATCTTTTCTTGGATTGGGGGGGGGGGGGGGGGGGGTTGTAGGGGATACAACGGTGAGTCCTATTCAAGTACAATAGTTTTGAACATTTCCGTATAACGAGAACCAGAAGCCCCAGCAGGGTGTGTGTGGGGGAGGGGGGGGGGGGGGGGGGGGGGGAGATGGAGGGGGAGGGCGTACTCTCTTATCTGGCCTCAAGGGGGATGAGCGGCTAGATAGTGTATGGTTTTCAATAGGTTGAATAGGGTATCGCTTTCATCGCTTTTTACATACATACATACTTTATTACCTTTCTCCAAGGGGGCTTTTTTTTTGTCATCATCATCATCATATCTTTATTAACGTGTCAGAAGTCATAGCCGAGGGTTAACCCCTACTAATTGTGGACACCTAACTACCAATCTAAGAAAACATAGTGAGATAATATAATAGAATATTTAATAAAATAATAAGAATAGTTACAATAGGAAGGTCAGTGAGATGGTGCATAGTAGGCAGTTCGTGCATGCATATACCATGCTTGAGGAAAGGTCCATGTTGCGGATTTCTCTTTTGAATGAATCGGGAGTGAGGTGATGTTTCTTAAACGAAGAATGTTTGCGTAAATAATTGTGTGTATCACTTGCTGTCTTTAGTATTTTATCTTTACATGGCCCAATGTTATGCTGTGCTCACATCAGCACCGATTTGTATGATTTTGTGGCTTAATCTATGTGAACACTTTTCACAGTGAAACATTATATGGGTAATTCGTGATCAGATTAAACACAAACAAGGTAGGAAAATCAGAGATGTTTTCTTAAACAGGGGTCATGGTTTGTGTGGCCTGACCATACAAACTAACCGAGCATCTGTCGAGCGCACCACACCACCCACCCGCCGGGGGGAAGGATTAGTCTTTTGATGTTCAGCTCACTGAATCAGCATGCGCGTTGTTAGTTTATGTTTATATTTATTTTGCCTTTCCACCATTCTTTTAGGTGTCCTCATAACTTTGGTTGAAGACTGAACAACTGATTGAACAATACAGTCTCTGCAGTCAGTCTGCAATCTGGTGATTCTTCCTGCACAAGTTCCATAAGGTACGTATACAGTGAACTGTGTCTAAGCCGGACACCTTCAGGACCAGCTTTAGCTGTCTGTCTTAGTGAGGTGTCCGCCATATATAGAGGTTTCTGCCTTATATAGAGGTGTCTCTCTTATATAGAGGTGTCTGCCTTATAGAGGTGTCTGCCTTATAGAGGTGTCCGCCTTATATAGAGGCGTCTGCCTTATAGGGGTGTCTGCGATATATGGGGTTTGTTACAGACGAACAAGTGAAATTCTGCCAGAACCAACCAATAATTGATGTCCGACTTAGAGAGGTATCTGCCTTATATAGAGTTCAGCTGACAGATAAACAAGTGAAATTCAACCAAACCGTCTTAGAGAGGTCTCCATCTTACAGGAATGTCCGTCTGAAGAGAGCTTACTGTATATGATATGCATGGCCACTTTCAACCTTTTCAAATTTTTAAAATGATGAAAACTCAAACTTCATAATAGGAAAGTACTATCCAGTTGGTCTTATTGAATCATCGCACTTCAAGATTATTCATCGACCCAAAGGTTTAACCACATTGTACAACATTACAAACAAACTACAAGGAAATCGGAAACTGTCATTTGAATGGCCAGACATAAGGATTTTGATCCACAGTCCAAAACGTTCTGTGAGAAGTACATGGAAACGGGAACCCGAGTGAGAGTGAAAGACGGGGGCAGGAGAGGGCACGGGACGCCGGATTTTGAGATCTCTCAACACAAGTTTGATTTTATTATTAAAAATTCTCTCAATTTTTCAAAGAGAATGCAAATCCATCCAGTTTGATCCCGTATAGCTAGGGACAAGAATTTGAAACTGACTTGAAAACATCTGAACCTAACCTGCCCCACCCCTGTCCCGGTTAACCTTCAGTTCAACATAAATACCTTTCTTACATATGTACATTCCCATAACGTTCACTTTCATTCCTTGATTTTGTTTTTACATGTGTATATAAGACAGATACATTACCTAGCATGCGTCTTTAATATATAGTTCATCTTTCTCGCCAGGTAATTTTGTGGCGCGGAATGGAAGAATGGCGATAGAGAGACCATACATCTCATCATGACATTAAAAATGTTAAAAGAGGTAAGAATTGATTATATTGCGCTCTTCAGATGCAGTTTTTTTTTGGGGGGGAGGGGGGGGGGCGTCATGTTAGACAGTAGGGAAGCAGCGTGGTCAAGTGGTTGGGGCACCAGACTTGAAGTCCGGAGGTCCCGAGTTCAAGTCTTGCTCTGACCACTAGCTGGAGTTGTTTCATGATAGTTCCGAGTTCAACTTCTCGCCCACCCAACGGCTTGTAAAAATACCAGCTGATCCGCCTGCTGTCAGTTGGGATTCAGAACTTGTTACGTTCTATTTACCATATTTGTCTCAAATGCCACCCCCCCCCCCCCCCCCCCCCCCCCCCCCCCCTTTTCGCGGGAAAAAAACGAAAACCATTTTCCCCCCTTTCCACCACCAAAGAAAGCAAAAATAACAACAAAGCAATAGTTTTAACCGGGGGTGTAAGCTTTCCTTTTTTACTTACAGAGTAGTTTTCTCTTTCAGGTAAAAGTCAGACGCGAAATGGGAAAGCACCACAGGGACACCATCAACTTCAACATGCATAAAAATGTTAAAGAGGTGAGTTCATTGATACGCTAAAAGGATCAACGATTTGTCTTCAGTATCTTTTTGGTTAATATTCGTGCGCTTGGGGGAAAATGACAATTGTGCGGTGTAGGTGCAACGACTCAGAATTTAACATTTTGTGCTGTAAATACATAAATGTCTCGATATGTATGAGAAATTTAGACGAAACGTTGCAACGTAACAGTATTATCTTGCATTTAAAAATAATCGTGTGGCAAGAGTTGTTACAGTTACAGTATGTCTTGAAAGGTCGAATCTCTATTAAGAAAATATGATAAATCGAACGCACCTTTTTATTATATTTTTATCTTGACATTTTATACTTAACAAATAAAGAAGCCCCGACTGTGCTCTGTTCTGTTGTAAAGCACGCAGGAAGCGGCTAGAGCACGAAAGAAGTAGGGGGAAACACGAGCCGCAGGCGAGTGTTTCTCCCTACTTCTTGAGTGCTCTAGCCGCTTCCTGCGTGCTTTACAACAGAACAGAGCACAGTCGGGGCTTCTTTATTTGTTTTATGATAAAGAAGCCATTAATTTCCACACGCATTCACGTAATTTTCAAAACAAACTTTAATTTCCAAACGAACAGAGGTGGCGTGAGCGTGAATCTGTACTCTCATATAGCACGCTAAAATTAGCCAATCACAATCCTTGTTAGAATGGTTCAAACAATTTGATTGGTTGAATAAGACCAAAGTTGTCAAAATGTCAAACCATCAAAGTTCACAAACCATCAAAGTTCACAAACAGAATCGAATTTAACACGAGTGCTTGTAGTTTTTCAGTCCAAAAACAGGATCGAACAGTAAAATATTCAATGAAATCCGGCCGAATTGTGGCTCATGAAAACCTGTACGTTATCAACATGACAATTAGAAAACAAGCTGCTCAAACAAATCCCCGAGAGAGAAGTCCGGGAATTGGTCGGCCATTTTTTGGTTGATGGCGCGACACAATTACTCCGTGCATCTGTACTCTGATAAAGCACGCTCTTTCAACCAATCAGAGCGCGCGTTATATCGAAACTTTATTATAAATGGCCAACAAGCCACAAGAGCAGCTTTCAGTTGAGCGTCGAGAGCAATTTGCGCTTACTTTGGTTCTGCGTTACTACGCTTTGTAATTGGTTACAAAAATTCGCGCAAAAAAAACAATCGCGACTTTCTCGCACGCGTTTATTTCCCGCGCTTTGCTCTAGCTTCATTTGCTTCGAGTTCCGATTGGTCTGTTAAATAGTCTGCATCTAATTTGATTGGGCAAAGTGACTACTTTTGTTTTGATTTTTCGACACAATAAAAACCGCTAAATTTTACAAAATAGGAACATTTGCGCCGCTGAAAGCTGACTGCCCGTTAGTAAGGTCGAAAGGATATAGTGACAAACTGGACTTATTAGCGGCCATCTCGGAAGGGGGTTGATACCGGGGAATCCCCGGACGTTTTCACAATGATATCAACAAATCCCCCTTGGTCATCCAAGGGATTGTCAGGGCTTCTGTACAGTCTGTTGCAAATGTGATCTGATCCTCACATTCTCTCAATTTCTGACTACAGTAGATTCCTAATAATTCGAACCTCCAGGGGGTAGGGAAATTTGGTTCGAGAAATCGAAGGTTCGAGTTATCGAGGGTAAATTTGCAAGCAATCTTTAGCCAACAGAAAATAAGTTTGGTTCGAGTTATCGAGAAGTTCGAGTTATCGAGGGTTTGAGTTATCGGGATTCCACTGTACAACAATGAATGCAACAGTGTGCAAATCACGTTCATGTCCTTAGGGTTCTCCCTCCGGATTGCCGCCAATACGTGCATAACTATCGTAATAAAAACGTGATATCATTTATTGATATATATATTTTATTTGTTTTATCTTTATGCAGGATACAAACCATATTCAGATGTCTTAATCAAGCAAGAAAAAATGGAGAATAATCACCGTAAAGAAGAGGCAGAGGTAGAAAAATTAATTTAACCTTTAGTTAACAATCCAAGCTAAAAGATAACCGTATTTTTCCGCATTTACTCTGCACTTTATGAATTTCAAAGAAAACCGATGGTTTATTTCGGGTGTGCTGCGAATAAAACAATTTTGTTTTAGTTCAGTCGACAAGATACAGTGCAACATTGATATAACTAACTTTCGCCGAGGGGTATAAGAACAAAATTTGGTACAACCAAGGGAAAACTACCTAATACGGCTATAGAACATAGAGAATGAAAACTTAGCCAAATATGTTAGTTGAGTGTCGTGAAACCAAAACCAAAGTAATTACTTTGAAAACACAATTATAACAGAGGTAGATAACTGCTAAACCAATCATAACTGGAAGGACATGTAGAGGGCGCCAAGCGCGGTTAATAAGTGTGAGTTCATGTAAATCGGACTTCTAATTGGTTGACGAAGTGGTACGAGTTTTCTTAACTATTTCATTTCCCGAGACATGTAGTGTAGTTCTAACTTTTGAGTCCGTGGACGAAATCCTATGGTGTGACCATTCAAATGAAACCTCTTAGACAGTGTTTTTGTATGGTACCATTTGTTTTTCAAGATTTAAAAAAAAAAAATTGGGGATTTTTCTTGAATTTTGATTTTTGGAATAGTGAAACCAAACTGAAGCCAGTCTCCATGCTTCTGCCAACAGAATACATGTAATACTGTGTTTAGAACTTAGAATCAATTAAACCCAAATAGATTTCTCTAATACTGGGCGGGTCGGTTTGCGGTTAAAGCCTACGTAAGTGCCTTAGTGCTTTTAGTGATCTTATAACTGGCATGGCTGACTGCTTAAAGCTATTTAAGGTGGCTCCCAACAGTTTCCAGCACTTTCCAAGACTTAGATTTTGATGGGTCATTATAACCACTCTTTATCAGTTGATGCTACAATCATGATATCAAACGAATGCCCAATGTTACTATAGCAACAGTATAACGTGCTGAAAACACCCTTAATTTTAGCTTTAAGTGTTAATAAGTGTTGATACCTCAAAAATGACTCTGCGAACCCCATTTTTTATTGTCGAATTTTGATCAGCAGGATAAGATGCAACTTTTGGCAAAGTTCAAAAAAATTCTATACATGGGGTTCAGAGCCACCTTAAATTTTCGAAAATTTAAGATGGCTCTGAACCCCATGTTCCGAATTTTTTAAAACTTTGCCAAAAGTTGCATCTTATCCTGCTGATCAAAATTCGACAAAAAAATGAGGTTCGTAGAGTCAATTTTGAGGTATCAACACTTAAGGACGTTCGCGCGAAAATCTTCTACAAGACAGATTTTTTTCAAACTTATGCTACGGTCTGATAATGAGTTACTGATGTCAGTAATGCAAAAAAAAAAATGGGGGTCACCGAATTGATTTAAGAGATATAGTGTGTAGAAATATACCCTGTTTTTGAAAAGTTAGTTCTCTTAACATGACATGGTGTCCATGGCTTTTAGTTAAAAAAAAATCAAAGATGAATCGCTGGGGAGAAACTATTATATTCAAATGTTATCTAAGTGGGCCTGATTCGTAAATAATTCGAACTGTTTTCAACCTTTAAATGAGTTAACCCTTTAAAGAGGGCATTCGGAAACAACATACAGCTGAGATATGAGTGCAATTCGACGTCGCGTGGATAAAAAAGTGAAAAAAAATCAAACTTCTACAAGACAGATTTTTTTCCTTTTTTCACAAACTGTAGATAATCGGTAAAGAAAGTGATATATGAAGAAAAAAAATAGGGATCACCGAGCATCCAAGCGAGTAAAATCTAAGTGAAGTTAACGCAACGGCTACCGGCCCTTTATCTGTTTAGATTTCTTGCTTTGCGCGCGCACTCGTGCATGACGTAGCATGGCGTTGCAATACGAATTGCGTGCGCAGTAAAGATGCGCATAAACAATTAGCGCGAACGTCCTTAAAGGTAAAATGAATGGCGTTTTCAGCACATTATACTGTTGCTATGGTACCATATTGTGTCACAAAAATGATAACAACGTGTTCACCAATCATTGGGCATTCCTTTGATGCCATGATTATAGCATCATCTAATAAAAAGTGGTTTTATGACCCATCAAAATCCAAGTCTCGAAAAGTGCTGGAAACTGTTGGGAGCCACCTTAAGGATAAAGATGTTACTAGTTCTGAAGGAAGTTAATTCCAGACTCCGATTGTTCTTGGAAAGAAGGATCGAATAGCTGTGAGCTAGTGCAGTTGACTGCTGTTGTTGATACGTTCAGTGTTAGTAATATTTTGAAAGTACTACTTTATGCAAGCGATGAAGACTATAAGTGAAAAGCCATAGCAACCGCAAGTGGTCTTTATGCATCCAGGCTCTGAAACATTCATATAAATATTAAGTTATATGTTATTTCAATTCTGGTCACTTGTTAGATTCATTTGTCAGGAAAGATTTTTCTGAAATATTAGGAATTATGTGAAAGTACTTTAACTGTAGCATATTGGCCGTTTTTCATCAGCAAAGACATTGAAATCAAAACAAAATTTTGACAAAATATTGCGTCTGGGTTTTCAGTAAGAAATGGCAAGTTTAAGGGTCAATTTTCCAGTGAAACTATTAGGCTTTCCTTCTTTTTTTTTTTTTTTTTTTTTTTTTAAGCTGTAAAAATGTTATAATTACACATTTTGGTACCTTTTGGTAGCATTTAATTCTTTTTTTTTTACCAAAAAGATTTTTTTTTACAACATTAACACTAGAAATATCTTTCCAAATGCTACAGTACAATTGAAATACAGTTCAGAGCAATTCGTCAGTTATAATTACAAAATTTATGTAAAAGGGTTATTTATCCTAAGCGATTTGCAATACTTTCGAAAACGCTTCTGAAATTCTTTTACTACAAGATTATTATCCCACACTTTGTTAGATATAATATAATGTCTCAAGTATATGATAAGATGATTTTCTATAAGTTTTTTATAATCGGTTTTTAGATGTTCTATATTGTTAATTGCAGACCCAAAAAGAGGATAGTAGTTATTTAATTCAAAGCTTTGGTTAGTCTCCCGTTCAAACCAATTGGATATGCTAGAGATAAAATCTGTCACTATTGGACACTGAAAAAGGCAATGTTCTATAGAGTCTTCTTGTGCACAATATATACACTTTGCATCAGAAACAATACTACAAAATTCCAATTCTTTTTTGGTGAAGATAATGCGGTGCAATAGTTTAAAAGTTGTTTGTATCACTTTTGTATCTTGACAGATACTTCTAGTCAATTTTAAGCTGTTTTCACACTCTTTTGTGACATCCCTACCAAAATAATTCGACCATTTTCGAAATCCTGTTGGACGCACATATTTTGCTTCAATAAACAACAAATAATAGTCCTTACACTTCATTTTTAATAAATCTTTTTCAAAGTCTGGGCCTAAGGCTACAAGTCTTCCTGTCTTGAGGTTCTCTTTTCTATATCAGTATTCTTCGCTAAAATAAAAAGACGTTTTGGAATCGCTGATAACATCTGATAAAACTGAAGAAAGTTTGACTTAATATTTTTGTACTTTTTAGTAAAATCTTTGTATGTCATTACTGTGCCATCATCTTTCAGTAAGTCGTGAACGGTAACAACATTGTTATCGAACCAAGACTTCCAAAATACCGACTTTTTATCAATGAGAAGTGTGTTGTTAAATAAAACATATTTTGCTCTATTTTCTTTATCATATAAATATTTCAATTCTTTAAAATATAATAACATATTCCTATAAAATGCTGGTATTTGTTTATCTAAACTTTTACCATCGTAGTTGCATTTAAGTAAGAATTCAATTCCTCCATATTTGTCAAAATAATATTGAGGGATTATCCTCCAATTGCCAGGTTTGTTCACCACAAGACGTCTTATCCAGTTCAATCTCAATGCTTTATCCATAAGGAAAATATTTGGCAACTTAAGGCCCCCTCTATCGATAGTTTGATACAGCACATCTCTTTTTATCTTATCCGGTTTGTTCTTCCAAATGAATTTAAAAATTAGTTTATTTACTTTTTCTAATTCAGACTTTGGAGCTTCCAACATAGACATGGAGTACACAATTGGGCTAATTCCAAGTGCTTTTGTTATAACTGCTTTTCCAAAAATGGTTAAGTCCCTGCTGCGCCACATATCAAGTACTGTTTGTATTTTTTGAACTTTAATCGTAAAGTTCTTTTTCAAATTTTTCTGTTTATCGTATGAGTGGAAGGTTCCAAGGATGCGGATTGGATCATCAGTCAAATTTAAATTGAGAGTTTTAGCTTTACAATTTTTATCTTTTCCTAACCAAACCGCTTTAGTTTTCCGTTCATTCAAACACAGCCCTGATATCTTCCCAAATTTTTGTAATAGAATAAGTGCATCATCACGGATAAGATATCTGCGCAAAATAGAAAATAGGCTTTCCTTCTGTCTACCCGGCACATTTTGACTGCTTGTCAGTTCTTTTATTAGAACTGAAGTGTAGCTGCCCTTTTTCAGTGAAGCTGCTCGTCAGTTTTCACAAAGAGTTTTACGGTGATACGCGAATTCTCACTTGAGCCATTTGACTGTATGGAATTAAAATTTTGGCAGTTTGTCAATTTTTCAGTTAAGGCTGGTTTTCACTAGCGCATAAGCATAAGCACAAGCCAACATACGCAGACTCCGTAACATGTTGATCATTAGTTCCAATTGTTTGAACAAAACAGAACAATAGGCACTAATGATCAACATGTTACTGAGTCTGCGTATGTTGGCTTGTGCTTATGCTTATGCGCTAGTGAAAACCAGCCTTTAAGGTTTTCGGACAGGAAATGAACTTCTCAAACTCATTAATAATTCATGACGAAAATACAAAGAAAATTAATGTTTATTGAGTGTTTGGAAATCAGTTGAAACACTCCTCATTTTTGCATCCTTAATTTCTCCTTCTAAAATCACTTTGTATTAGAAGTAATATCAAACATTCGACACAGTGTTTCATCAGATTTCCAAACACCTTGAAGTGGGTTAAATCTTAGAAATCTGATGAAACACTGTGTCTCATGTTGATATATTACGTAAAAATTGAAATGGATGACATCACTGTTTTCTCTCCCAGCAAACAGAGCTCACTCATAGCAATACTTATGGTCAACACAAATTGATTTTAGGGACAAGGGACATAAATTGATTTGCTGACAAGATTTCGCAAATAAATAAAATGCCATTATCATTTACCTGATGTGAGTTTAGATTTTGGCTTCTTGGATCTGTTAAAATATCTGTTAAAAAGATCAGGAATTTTTTGCTTTTGTTCATAAAACAATAGTAGCACCGACCACGTGAAATTTAAAGAAATCGCAAAAAAATTATTTTGGATCAAACGAATTGCATTTTTATGACTGCTAAGGTAAAAGCTTTAAATAACTCCTCATCAGAGAAACTTATTTTTCGAACCAAAATTATCTGTTGGTTCTTACGGAGACACGTTCTTGAGTATTCTTTTTTCCAACAATATACGCAAAATACATTCAGTTTGGCTGTCTTTGTGTATGGAACAAAATCCTTCCCGGTAAAGTCATTTAGCAGTAATTATTTCACTTGTCACTTGCTTTTTGAGACATTATTTCCAAAAGTGAAAAAAAAATGTGCTACACTGTATTTGACAGTTTCTTGACTATTTTCAGTAGTTTTCAATGCAAGTTATCAGATTGAGACATCATTTTTGTCAGTTTTTAGCAAACATTATTTTGATATATATTATGAATCAGTTTTCTATATATAGGTAGGAATATGAAAGGGAAAGGATAAGGATTTTTGTGTTCTAAAACAATTTAAAGTCTGTCTGTATGCATGGGTTTGATTTTCCAGTTAGTTTCCAGACTGCAGCGAAGTTTTTAAGTTTGAAATGCAATATAATCTTTTAAGCGAAGAATGAGAGCGATTTGTTCCGGTTGTGAGATTCAGTTTATTGGTTTTCAGTGAAAATCTGTTAATTCTACGTTGTTTTTGCTTCAGTCTTTAATAAGGGTTCAATTTAAAGGTTACTCAATTAAAAATTGAACGGCCATTTTTTCCGGTTTTAGTTTTAATTTTGTCTGGCGGTTCTCTTAGTTTCGTTCTTTTATTTTTTTGTAAGCTAACTTTTATCTGGATCAGTTTCAAGGTTTCCTAATGTTTTTATATTGCAAATAACAGGCTATTTCGTCTGTTCACAATGTTCATTTTTTCTATTTTTTTTCTACTGTTTCTACTTTTTTTTTTTATTTGTTTATAAGGTCTTCAGCTCTTAACCGAGTTGTCAATGTTAACCCTTGGACGTACACGCAAACTTTTACCCCAACCATGGTAGAAGGGTGGGGGGGGGGGGGGGGGGGGGGGGGGGGGTTTGCGGTGTTACAATAGTTCGATAATTCGATAATATTTTATTTCTTATAGACAGGTAAATATAGACAAGGTAAATATTATGGGTTCTGGCGCTACTGGGGTGCTGTGACGTCATTCATAATGGCGGCCACATCTTGAATTTTAGTCAAAATTCAAATTTCTTGAAAAATGTTGGTAGCATTTTATGGTTTTCACCAAGAAATGGCGACAAACATGCTTTTTGTTGGGTCTTGTTGAAAAATGGCGTGACCTCATGCTTTTTATGACGTCATATCTCGTTACTATAGCAAACGATTCTCCCAAACTTAACCAAAATGTGTCTCAAGAACAAACGAACAGCTACCGAAGACACCATGTTCTAACAATAAATGCTCTTGAAAAAATAAGGAAAAAAACTTAAGAGGGTGGCCTCACTTGTACGTCCGAGGGTTAAGAAACAACTTTTTCGCGAATCATCGATCATTTATTGTCTGTTGATTGAATTTTCTTAAAAGTTGTCATTAAGAATTTAAAGGTTCAAGCAATTTCTAAGTGAATATACTATGTTGCAATTGTCTGTTTAAATTTTGTTCGTTACAAAGTATTTTTAGTACAAAGAAACTCGAAGTTAGTTTTTCCCCTTGCCAGTTTTTAACAAGGATTTGAAGATCAAAAATAAATTTTCTATAAATGAAAAAAGTTGGCCAGTTTGTTTGTTTTCAGTCAATTTTTTTCAGTCAGAGATTGCAAGGTTTAGCAAGTATTTTTCCGTGAATGGTTAAAGCCATGTTTTCCCTTTGACATTATTTTTTTCTGATAAATTTTTCTTTTATCTTTAACTGTAGATTTAGTCTTTGGTTTGTTTTCAAATATCGGTGTTTGAGTTTTGATTTTCCAATGATTATTGTTAAGTTATAGGAAACGAATTCAGTGAAAATTCCATGTGTCAGCTCAGTTACTGTCAGCCATAATAGACCCATAATATTTCAATTGCATGTTGTTTGTTCATGAGGGTTTCTTAATAAATACAACGACAACAACAATAAGTTTTATTTCAAGCTAAGTATAAGTTTACAAAGCTTGTGCCGCATTTAGCAAGGACACAAACATTTCCGACAAAGTGGACGACTTCATGTTTTCAGTTATAATTACCCTCTGTTTTGAGGTTGATGTTTCGTTAGGATTTTTAAACGATTTCTTTATGAATATCTCTGTTTCCCTTTGTCTGCTTATCAGTTTGCTAGTTTTCGTTCATAAGTTTTCTTCGTTTGCTGTCAGCTTTCAATAAGAATTTTCAACGATTCATCAGCAAAATTCGTAGACTTTCTGTCTGTCTGTCTGTCTGTCTGTCTGTCTGTTAGCCTGCATTGCATTCGTTTTGTTTTTAAAGTGGGCGAGTGCTGAATTTAGTGTTTGGTCGCCATTTTGGTTTTGCACAACCTTCCTCTCCCCTCCCCCCTCCTTCGCCTTCTAGCCTGACTCCCACACCCTTGGTCGAATCTTTTGACTCGCCTTAGTCTGCGCTCTTTTTTTTTTTAACGCAGCGCTCGTTCGCCCCCCAAATACTATCTGTTTGTTAGTTTAAATTCACGAAATTGTTAAAAACATAACAGGTAGAATTGTCTCAGTGAAAATCGTAGGAAAATGTGTCTGTTTTCAGTTACGTTTGACTTTTGCTAGTCGCTCAGAGCAATCACCAAAAGGATTTCTCAGTGAAAAATTTTGCCTGTGTCAGGTTTTACAGCTTTCAATCACATATAATTTGTTTAAAAATTGAAATTGAAATCCATCTTGTTCGCTTGTCCGTTTTTCTTTATAATTTTCTTGTCTTTTTCTAGCTTTTAACGAGGTGAAAATCTTAACCTATTTCTACGGTTGCAAAATAGTTTCTAATTGAAAAGCTTGGATAATTGTCTTTGTCAGTAACAGTATTCAATAAAGGTTTTAAAGTTATGGTTAAAAAGCAATTTCTCAGTAAAAATTGTCGGGTTGTCCTGTTTGTTTTTAATCAAGTATGCCTGTCAGCTAGTTTTCCGCCGGTCACATAAATATTTTGTAAGATAAAGAACTAATTTCTCAGTAAGATTGATACCAATTTAAGTAATGCTTCACAATAGAACTACCGTAAAGTTCATTGTTCTGCGGCATTGGATCTTTCTCACATAGAATATATTTGGTTTCAATAATAGAGGAGTGGCTGATGGTTCATAGTTATATTTCAGTATAAAAATAAAGAAAATCCATTTGCTTCAAGTAAATTTTAGGAAATGTTCGTGCTTCACCAATCAGAATAGCAGAAGACAATAGCTAATAATGTTGCTTCTTTGATGAAATTCCCCAAATACAATATCTTTTAAAAGTTGTATGTTGTGCTATTGGGTCTCAAATTACTTGAAACCTTAAAAAAAAATTGGACAAAATGCACCTTGAACCTTAACTTTTTAGCAGTTTTTTAGTCCAGGCCAATGAGATCACTAGTTGTAACAATGAGAACAGTTGACATTCCATCGTGTATTGCCGTTCATCAGCGCTTTCCTTCTTATGCGGATCATTACTTAATTTGTTGCTGTGAGTTTCAATTTACCATTTTTGTTAGTATAAATTGAAGGCTATTATGCCGTTGTCACTTTTTAACAAGGATCTAAGAGATTTTTCAGTAAGAATGTTATAGTCAGTTTTGTTTGTTTCTCATTTTTCCGTTGGATGGAGTTTTCCGTGCTATTTATTTTCAGTTAAAATATAGTCATGTTTTGATTTATTTGTCCGCTTATCAGTTTTTAGCAGCAGTTTCAGGGTTACAAAATACAGGCTAACAAAACTTTTTTGGCTACAAGTGTCCCTATGCAAAACGCTTTTTGACGCATGATCTCTCCTCACCTCCCCTCCTCGCGATGTTCCCGATGAACCCGATGAAGAGAGGTTTCATTTCTCAATTTCCAGTCAGTTTTACTCAATCTTTAGCGAAATTCATTCATGAAGTTAAAAAGGATTTTATTTATTTACAATAATTTTTTTCTTTCAATAAGACTTTGTGGTTGTGAAACGATTATGTCATGTGCTTTCCAGCTTTTTTAGTTTTCATAAATAATTATTCTCTTTTTTGTTGCCATTTTTCCGCAAAAAGGATTTGTTGACTTAACGAAAAGTTAAACGTTTTTTTTTTGTAGGTTTTCCAGTTTTCAGTCATTTTTCTTTTTTTTGTCAGTTTTCCGCACGGTAAAGGAATTCAAGTAACATTTGAAGGCTATTTGTTTGTTTGTCAACGTTCAATATCAAAGAGCTTAAGGAGGCTCGCAACAGTTTTATTTAACCTTGGAGTGTATGTTTTAAAATTTTGCAGGGAAGATTTGCTTTGATTGCTTTGATTGCTTTCATACGTCACCAAGTTTATAGAATGTGACCATAGTTTTATTTTTCATCAGTTTCCAAGCGACGGCGGTTATCATAGCAACACCAGCGTATTGCCTTTTGCCTTTTGCCTTTTGCCTTTTGTTCTAAATAATGTTGTTTTTCGGACACTCTATCATGAAACGTTCCAATGTTGTAGTACCCAGTCACGCACATGTATCCCTAGCTGCAGACGACGTTTGAAAAACATACAGGGCGGTTTTCAACTAGTGAATCAAAAATCATTTGGTTGGTCACTCTCTCATATTTTTCTTCAATATTTTCAAGCAAATTTAAATTACGGCTCTCTCTTTTCTGTTTAAACATTAAAAGTAGTTTTAGTTACTTCGGTGGCCTCAATTTCAAAACGTCTATTTATGTGGAGCATGAAAGTAATCGAAACACGTCTTTACTGCAAAATTTTGATTTATTTTGATTTCAAAACATACACCCAAAGGCGAAAAAAACTGTTTCGAATCTCCTTAAGCTATGACTCAGTAAATATTAGAAATATTTTTTTTGCTGGTTTTCAGCTTGGTAATGAAAAGATTTCTGAGGCTATTTTGTCTGTTTAATTTGTGACTAGGGTTAACAGGTTAGAAACGAGTTTCAGTAAGGTTTTTTGGCTGTGAATTGCTGAGGCCAAGAATTTTCTGTCAGCTTTGAACATGTTGTGAAAATCAAAACCAGCAGCTTTTCCTTTTGTACGGTAGTAGTAACGGATTAAGGGATTAAGGTTGCAAAACAAGTCTTGGTAAGAACCTTCGATTATTTATTCAATATTCGAAAACAACGATTAAAAACGATTTCACAGCAAAAATGCATAATAGTCTTTGTAAAGAATTTTGATCAAAACAAACCTGAATTTTTTATGAGTATCCGCAGCGAACGCTGAAATAATAGTCCCGCGATAATAAAACACAGCTGAGAAATTGAGTAATTTATTTCGACAAATATTTCACGCACCGTTACAATAAGTTTCCTTTCCCTGATTTACTAATTTCGAGAGGTCGTCCCTGAAAATTCAAATTTCGCGGATAAATAAAATTCCTGTTAGAGATAACAAGCTCCCCATGTCAATTTATCTAAGTGTACTAAGAACTAAGAAAACAATGTTTACAACTAACATTTACCAAACTACGCTATACAGTGAGAACACAAACCCACGATTAGGAATACCAATTCTCTTGTCGTTTTTCCTTTGCTGTTTTGCTCATAATAGTTGATTCTGGATTGTTGTCGTTTTCATATTATAAGTGTCAACAAGGATACCTCAGGCTAACGTTTAATGGCGTCATGAACAAGGGTTTTCGGAAATATTATTAAGCTTTTTGTCTATTTAAGATCCACTTTTCATTATGTATTTGCCGTTTTCATTTACTGTACGTTTTATAAAGATTTAACGCTTCAATTTACGAGTATTTATATCCGTGTTGCACTGTATCACTAACTATTAAAGGGGCGAATTATTTACGGTACAAAGCTTGTACATAACTGTGTGATGAATTTATTTTTTTCTTGCTCGCAAAATTTTTAAGTCGTCGGCACTTTCCCTTTATGACATTGTTGCTGTTTTCAGGCATTTATGAATTTTAGTCAGTGTTAAATAAATGCAGTTCTCACAAGCCAGTTGTACTGTAAGAAATTGCCAGAAATATTCAATTTTGCGTTCAAAGAATCGTGCCTGTGTTAATATTTACTACAAGTTTAATTGTTTAAATTATTTCAATCAATCTTTCAGCGATGTGACAATTTTTATTTCATTACAAATACTTGTCTACACAATTTGTATTATATATATCATGTATGTTTGCCATGGTAATGGCTGTTAAATTTTCTACAGTTTTCCCGCCAAAAGACTTAGAAAAAATACGGGCGCTCAAAATACGCATGCGCCGTTTTTTTTTTAACAATTCCAAGTAGTTAACATCTGTTTGAAAATCTAGAATTTTCCCGCCAAAAGACTTAGAAAAAAATACGGGCGCCCAAAATACGCATGCGCCGTTTTTTTTTAATTTTTCATATCTCATTTGTAATAGAAGTAATATTTTTATTTGCTAAATTATTAAAAGACAACAATAAAGTTTAAACAGTTGTTCCAGTTTCTTTGTATTCTTTATTATCTCACATTTTACAATGCTTTTTCCAGAACTTAATTAATTAAGTAAAAATCATTTAACTAGTTAAGAGGTGTCACAAATTTTTCTTCAAAAATATACTAAGTCTTTTGGCGGGAAAATTTTAAAACATTTGCACAGAGTTTACCCTGGTAACAATTTTGTCAAGAAAATTAACAAGGTACCTCTTGAAAATTTTTTAAATAAAAAAATTAAAGAGTAAATCTTAAATCCGCCATATCGTGTAAGAAATGTGGAACGAACCTCACAAGCGACATAAGCAAAAACACAAACATAACAAAAGCGAACATACTTGTTCTTCTTATGTTGTCCTCATTAGGAATTAATACGAAATAAACATAATCACAAGAAAAATAACCAAGTTTTTCTTGTGTTTATGCTTATTCCGTGTTAATTCCTACGAAGACAGCATAAGAACAGCAAGTGTATTAATTCTTCCTATGTTTGTACTTAAGCTCGTGTCGCCCATGAAATACAGTCTTAAATTCTTACACGAGACAGTGTATACAAGCAGATTGAAAGAAACATGGCAAACTATAAAACCTTTTTGCGAAAATGCTCTGCGCTTAAATTGATTGGATAATGAAAATTGACGCTAAAGATTTAGTGTTTATCGTTTCATTTCTTATCGATCGTAAACGTTTTGTATTTTTCATAGCTTGCCATGTTGCTTTTAATAACATGTCTGTTGGCCATTCGTCATTAAAGCACAAGGAAAATAACGAAAAAACTCACTGACAGAAAGCGCGTTGCCAAGTTTGGAGCAATCAAACAAATTTGGAAAATCAATAAGACAATTATTTCTGGGCTCCATTAAGTCTATTAGTACTTATTCATTTCGCACTACCGCGCTAAAATTTAATATTTCTCCTTGGGCTGCATGGAATGTCAACAGAACAAGTGTTTTCCTCCATTTAAATAATTACTAAATTGTAAAACCCAATGTCTGGTTTCAAGTCTCACACTAAAGTCGTTTTTATCCAAATTGATTTAAACAACAAACCAAGTAATTATACAGTTATACAGACCATGATATACGGAAACCGAACCAAAGTTAAATAACTGTTGTTTGTCTTTGGCGCTCGCATATATATCGCTGTATTGTAAAATTTAGCAACCGGCAGCAAAAACAAAGCAATTTCGACAAACAAAAAAATGAGTCAATTGGAGTTGGGCTATTGTTCAGTGTTATAATGTGTGTAGGTCATACAAACAGAAAATCCAAAAAAAAACATTTGAACCGAATATTTTCAATAACAGATTAAAGAAACTACATGGTTGTTTCTTGGGTAAAAGTAAGAATAACAATTCCTGATAATTTAATGTAATATTGAAAATAAAAGAAAACCAACTGCCTAAAGTTCACATAGTAAATTCATCGAGGGTTAAATTCTCCATGATTTAGTTTTCTCTTGCTCGTTATGAATCTGAAAATTGGTCTACGGTAACTAAAAAATGTGCACCCAATTGGACGTGACCGAAGTTGCAATCCGCTGAAACACAGGAAGCGTTATGTGCAGTTTATACAAAACATGATTCAAAATATAACATTTGATCTGAGTTCTTTTTAATAACAAACCTATAATCACCAAGTTCAAATTATCAATGTTGTAGTTTGTAGGGTAAACAAAAAGTCATGTAGTAAAACGTATCTGTTGTTTTTTCTCAAATCAAACATATTTTGGGGTCAACCTTCATCACCTTAAATACCGTCTTATTCACTTCTTCAAAACCACACAGTTAGGACATAAAAAAACTTCAAGCTAAATTAAACATTTTGATATTATTATTCTAGAAAACTATGGCTGCTTCTTAATTTGTTAAAAAAAATCTAACGTTTAAACCGAGTTTTTTCAATTACAAATTGATATAAGATAAGATCACTTACGTTCATGACAATTTAACATCAAACCTCGCACGATCAATTATAACTGTAACGTTCAAACCGAGTTTTTCATTATAAATTTAAGTAACAATGCGTGTAAGATACTAGGCAATGCTAGATTGTTTAGGTGTTTTCCATATAGAATTTTGGTTGCCTTAAGACTCAGAAAAGTTTTCACTAAAACGGAATCAATTAGTAAACTAGAGAGAAATAAATGCACTACCTGGTTGAGTTATGGTAGATTTTCACGTTTTAGCCAATGAGGTGGACGGTTTCAACAATATCACAATCAACACCTTTCTGCATTCTTTGCCGTTAGGTTGTCTAGTTCTTACTAAGACCATTAAATAAATTCACAATATCACTTATGTTCAGAACAATTTAACTTTTTTTAATTTTAAATCGCATTAAAAATCGCATTAAAAGTCGCACCTCATTTAAATAACCACGATATATTTTTGGAGGAAAATTGGTTTTTTTTGTTGGATACGGAAATAGATTGTTCCTAGTTGTGTAGTAAACAAGCCGACTAAATCTAACGTATGTATAAACCGAGTGTTTTTCATTACAAATTGTAGTATCATTTACAAGAACACTTATTTTCAGGGCCAATGTAGCTTATCATAATTT
This sequence comes from Dendrophyllia cribrosa, assembly GCA_024195265.1. Lineage (NCBI taxonomy): Eukaryota > Metazoa > Cnidaria > Anthozoa > Scleractinia > Dendrophylliidae > Dendrophyllia > Dendrophyllia cribrosa. Next base: position 1,782,296 of record JAJLRJ010000014.1, read on the forward strand.
AAAATCGTATCATGCACGAAATAAACAGTTGTTTTGCTTGTTGAATAGACAAACAAATTGTTCCTGACCAAATCGGACGCTGAAACCGAGTTTTTTTCATCACAAAATGAATTAAATTTAAAATTAAGATCACTTATGTTCAATACAATTTAGCTTCTAATAAGTTAAAACCGCATGAATAATCAAGACATTTTATTCTGCACTGATGCTCCACATAAGAACTACTGCAAACTTCATTGTTCTGCGGCATTGGCTCTTCCCCACATAGAATATCTTTGGTTTCAAAAATAGAGAAGGAGCTGATGGTTTATAATTATTTTAGGAAATGTTCGTGCTTAAGGTGGCTCCGCTGTTATTTCGGGCGCACTCGTCTATGACAAATTTTGGGTCATAACTTTTCCGGCTCCTCAGCGATGCTTATAAAACTTTGCGAAAATTTACAGCTATTATTTAACAATAATATGATATAATTCGATTTCACTGGGAAAAAATATTTTTAGTGATAATCGGGCCTAAATGAAACCTTTGTTTTGAACGAAATCGCACCCTGTGAAAACTTTTGATGTTATATTTGAGTTAAATTTCAGGAATCAGCTTACATTGACTTAATACATACCCTTACCAAGTTTCAGCAAAATCATTAAGTAGAAGTGCGGAAGTATTAAGGCCATCAAAATTTAGCCCTAAAATTCTCTTGAAATTTCAAAAACTTGAGGCTCTTTGACAAAACAATCTACGAACCCAAATTTCTGGGAGAAGCCTTCCCAATGCCTGCTAAATCTAAATTCTAAACCGATTGCAAATCGTGCGAACCGTTAAAAAGTACTCACTAGTTCTGTAAGTATTATAAAATGCACCAAAACCTGCTCAAATCTCCAATGCTGCGTTGGTTGTTGTTGTTCCATTATTTTTCGAAAATTATCCTGCAGTTGGGTGTCAAACTCCTTCCACATGAATTTCAAGGTACTGCAATACTTTTACATCGATTGGTTTTTGCTTAGAAGAGAAATAGTTGTTGGGATTATAAGCTGCTCCGCATCTGAGCTCAGGCGAAGCTGACAAGCAGTTTTAAGAGTTTTGTTTATGAATACGAAATGAGCACGTGTGGAATTTATTCTAAGAATTCGCACCTTTATAAGGGGGGCGAACGAAATATGCGCGCTAGTTACCCCAGAAGGGAAGGGAGCATGAACGCACCATTAGAAGTTTCCATGGGGTGCAATGTTTTTAAATGCGGGGACTACGCTGACTACGGGCGTATATCACGTTTGTCCCCCTAACTAAGGTGCGAATTCTTAGATTAAATTCCACACGTGCTCATTTCGTATTCATAAACAAAACTCTGAAAACTGCTTGTCAGCTTCGCCTCGGCTCAGATGCGGAGTAGCTTATAATCTCAACAACCATTTTTCCAATTGCAAGCCCTTCTAAGCAAACAACAATCGATGTAAAAGTGATTGCATCGCCTTAGAGCCGGAAAAATTATGGGACAAAGTTTGTCATAGACGAGTGCACCCGAAATAACAACGGAGCCACCTTAACCAATCAGAATAGCAGAAGACGATAGCTAATAATTTTGCTTCTTTGATGAAGTTCCCCAAATACAATATCTTTTATAACTTGCATGTTGTGCGTGTTGGGTCTTAGATTGCTTGAAACCTTAAAAAAAAAATAGACAAAATGCACCTAGAACTCTAACCTTTTAGCGGTTTTTGAGTTTAGGCCAATGAGATCACTAGTTGTAACAATCAAAAAAGTTGACATTCCATCATGCACGGCCGTTGGCGCTTTCCTTCTTATGCGGATCATTACTTAAACAGTTGTTTTGTTCATTGAAGGTAGTTCCTTATTGACAAAAAAAACACGATTATTTACGGGACAATTTAGCTTATCACAATTTTAAATCGCTTCAATAACACCGAGAAGTTCTGTTGTTTTCTTTGTTGAATAGAGAAACAAATAAATTGTTCAAACTCTCAGTTTTTCATCACAAATTGGGGAAATTAAACAGTTGCTTGTTAAGTAGAGAAATCAAATTGTTCCTAACTGGTAGAATAAAGGCTATTTTTTTCTTAGCATCAAAATCACATAAATCAAGACATCCTATTCTGAGGACATAAATTGTTTTGTTTGTTTTAAAATAGAGAAACAAGTTGAATGCTCTTAACTGTTTAGCAAAAATTTCGATTTTTAATCTAGCGTTTCATCCGAGTTTTCCATTTTAAATTGAAATAAACTTACAAGATCACTTATGTTCAGAATCGTTTAGCTCCTGATAATTTATAATTTATCGATAATCGAGATATATTTATTGTTTGTTGAATAGAGAATCAAATTTTTTCCGGAAAATTTAGCTTCAAATTTTATTCTGAGGAAATAAACAAATTGTTCCCAACTCTGAAGTAAAAATATCGATTTCAAATTTAACGTTTAAACTGAGTTTTTCTTCCTTTTTCACAAACTGAAACAATATTTATAAGATTACTTATGTTCAAGTCTATTTAGCTTGTGATAATTTTAAAGCGTGTCGATAATCAAGACATTTTATTTTGTGGTAATAAAACGTTGTTTTGTTTGTTAAATAGATAAACAAATTGTTCTTAATTGTGTAGCAAAAGAAAGTCGAATAAAGTGATCGATGCTATCTACTAGTTTTCAAAATAAACGATAAAGTGACATGTTTTTATGTAATCTAAGTCGATCGACAAGCGAGAAAATTTTGGTGCACAAAACACATAAATTAATGATTTGTTTAAAGTTGTCAGAAAAAGCGAAAACGTTATTTGTTGTTTTTTCTCGAAAAGAAAAAATTGATTTGTTATTGTGCGTATGGTCTGTATAACTGGTATAAATTGATCATCGTAAAATACGACATTTATATCAAAAACCAGACATCAGGGTTTTATAAACTAAGCTATCGCCAGAACGACAAGAGAACACAGGAAATCGAACTTAGAAAATCTTAATTTTGTCGTTTTGAATTACCTTTCTACCAAAAATCTTTAACCTAACAAACGTTTTGGTTTTAGATATCAACGAGAATAATTTTCCGTAAAATATTTGAAAAACGAAAGCCTCTGTTCTCTTGTCACCCAGATTATAAATCAGTCGATGCGGCGGATTTGTAGGTATTTTTAAGAGAGCACTGACAGCTTTGTAACATTAACAAGTTTCAGAAAATCGAAATGTAAGCTCTAGACAATTAGATCCTATTTGATAACGTGTAACAAATTTTGTTTCATCTTTTGTTTTTCAATAGCTTCCAATTTGACAACCGAATTTAAGGTGGCTCCAAGTAGTTTTTTTGGGGTCATACTTCCCTTTTTGAATGCGCTTATACAATATCTTATTTTAACTCAATCAATCTGAATTTGACACCAGATGTTAGGCTTGGATGAAAATTTTTGGACGATACTCTTTTTACGCTAATCAGCTATCCATAGCAAAGGTAAACAAAAATGGCGAAAACAGTTTTTAATTTCCTTAATACCCTTCGATTTTGGGGTTACCCGCGACAAGCGAATAAGTGCGCTATAATCTTCACAGTGCAGCACACCCGTGTGGGGGGGGGGGGGGGGGGGGGGGGGAGGGGGGAGGTACCTCGGAATTTTTGGTGGGGGTGGGCCGCCCGGTTCTCCAAATCCTGACCCTATTTCAGACCAAAACATGCCACACCCGTTTTCAGACCGCTTAGGTTAGAACGCCAACAAAAGATTTGTTAAAATTTACTCGAATGATATATATTCCAGTTATTTTCCCTTCTATCTTACTGATTCATTTGGAGTTGAAAAGACAAATACGTTTATCCGTTCTCGTGGTTTCCTTGTAAACCATACCCGTTTTCAGACCAAAACAGCTCAAAACCATACCCTTTGGGGCCGCACATACCTATATAGCTTATGGGGAAGTATCTCTCCGGGGAAGCACACTAAACTTAGTGAGTTATCAATGGTAGTTTTTAATTCTAGTCTTAGTAGATTTTGGTCTCAAATTTTTATCGATTTGTTTTTGTATTTTTATTATATTTTAGATAGTTAGGTGTCCCCTATTAGCAGTGTGGAATTCCCTCTGCTAGATTTTGACTGACACGTTAATAAAGTCATTATTATTATTATTATTATTATTATTATAAATTTCAAACATATTAAACTGTTCGATTTTGAATAAATCGCTCAAACGAATGTAACATGTGTTTTTCATGTTTGAAATATAAGCGGTCGAAACATTCCATAGGTCTCAAAAATTATCATTAAATTACCACAGAAAAATTCCTCAGACTTAAATTATTACTTCCTGCAAATAGCTCTGACTAACTCCTCGGTAGTAAAGAGATCGAGCTTTTCATTCAAATGCAGTTTTAAAAGACTGAAAACGTCAAGCAAAACTGCATTTAATCAACTTCCTCATGTTGAGGTATGATCAAAATTATTTCACTAAACGGGAACAATAACAATAGCCTGGTGTGGCTGTGTTTGGGGTCAGCCCCAACCTTAGTAAATAAAACAGGAACAATAACAAACAACTTTGTGTGGCTGAAAATGGGGAAGTGGGAGACAAAGTACTCCAGAGAAACTTTTAAAATCGACAGCCCCGTGTACTCCTCGATTTTTGAGAAAAACCTACCCCCAGGGCGGTGCACACGAAGGTATGGAGGAGTCGAGCTTCCTCCCAGGGCCGACTGTGACCATTCCTGGGTAGAGAGGAGGAAGTAATTTGTCCTCCTCTCCGATTGGAGGGAGTTGGGCCTCCACTAACCTAGATAAAAGGTGCACAGGCCGATATGGAGTGGAGGGAGTTGGGCCTCCACTTATTACTTCCTGCAAATAGCTCTGACTAACTTCTCGGTAGTAAAGAGATCGAGCTTTTCATTCAAATGCAGTTTTAAAAGACTGAAAACGTCAAGCAAAACTGCATTTAAATGAAAAGCTCCATCTCTTTATTGCCGACCAATTGGTCAGAGCTATATGCAGGGAGTAATTATAATTTCAGGTCTGAGGAAACTTTCTGTGGTAATTTAATGATAATTTGCAAGACCTGTGGATTATTTTGACCGCTTATATTTCAAACATGAAAAACACATGTTAAAATCGTTTCAGCGATTTATTCAAAATCGAACAGTTTAATATGTTTGAAATTTCCCCATTTAGTGTGCTGCACTATGTAGATTATAGCGCATTTATTCGCTTGTCGAGGGTAGCCCCAAAATCGAAATATATTTAGTAAAAACTGTTTTTCGCCATGTTTGTTTACTGTTGCTATGGAAACGCTGATTAGCATAAAAGGAGCATCTTCTGTAACTTTCATCTAAGCCTAACAACTGGTATCGAGTTTAAATTCATTGAGCTAAAGTAAGATTATGTATAAGCGCATTCAAACAGGAAAGTGTGACCCAAAAAAACTACTTGTAGCCACCTTTAGATAGAACAATTTGACGCGAGGAGAAATGTTTTGATTAATAAACTGTCAGTGTTGCCATAAAAATACAACAAGTCTCCGACGAAATCGACTAAACCACAAAGACTGTACCTAAACGTTGAGCGATCGATCAGGCAAAATCGTATTTCTTTTGAGGAAAACTTCACTTAGTGATCAAATATTATTCATTTCAATGCTTTCGTATACAGATTCAAAGCAAAACAAAGCCGTTAACTGAATCGATCATCAAATTATTAAGCCCATGAAGACCATGAAAACGATCGCTCAACGCTGAAATGGTGGCTGAGAAAAATACTCTCCTAAGTTATTTATTACCTATTTCCTAATAACGGAGTATAGTCATTTCGCTACAAGTCGATTTTTAGCAAAACTACCGGTAAACCTTCGTTACCCCTATTTCAAGGCCTATGTCAATTTTGGAAGATTCAAGACAATTAGCGGCGTTGTAGGCCTGTAGGCACTGATTCCGACTAAACGAGTATAGTGCATATCCCAAAGCTAAAATCCTATACGTCAATTTGATGAGCAGATTCAGACAATTACCAGCCACAAATCAGTTCTCCTCTCTGCAGAATCAATACATTTGATAATACAAATTTAAATTGTGTTCAGCCACCATTTCTGCTAAAATTATAATGAACAACAATATTCTTATCTTTGAAGAGCTCTATCCTGGTTCGTCCATTCCATTTTTGTCCTCTTGAATTGTTTCTTCACTCTTACATCTCACTGATGCAATTGTATTCTTCCTGCAAATACAAATGAAGAACTGATAAGCTCAAATGCTCAACTTTGTTATATAACTAAACAGGTGAATGTTTAAACATTACCTTCATATATTTAAATGTTTCTAACAAAAGATTAAATGTTTTGTAAATACTTTTATGAGTCCATTGTCATATTTCAAGGTTCTCTATATCCTTTCAGAATATACCCAACATGAAGGAAAATAATCTCTACCGATATTCTTAAATGCCATCCTCCAGACACATAAAGAACGAACTCCGAAAAACTTAGAACGAAGCCGCTATTACAGGTTAATTGGTAAAACCACAAGTTCACTTCCTTCATTAAGCAAAATTTTATATGTCTAAACATATTTACGTAAACTTTTAGCGAAGTGGTTCTTACCTTCGGTTGAAGTTGTGTGGTGACATTTTCCTGGTTTAGAACCATGCAGACATCTTCAGCAAAACCGCAAGCTTTAAAAGAAAAGCAGAAAATATTAGTTAAAATGACAACAGTTTAAAACTGAAGCAACCTTGACGAGCACGTGCTTGCTTCACCGAGCAACGTTTCATACTCTGCTTTGACTGTCTGGAAAAGTTTGAAGCAACATTTTAGCGAGGCAGTTCTTACCTTCGGTTTGACTTATGTGACGACTTTTTCGTTGGTTTAGCGCCTTTCAGGAGTATTTAGAAGCAACAAAAGTTTTCAAACTTGCAAGACAACTCTACACGAATCTAACCTGCTTGATTGCCAGCAACTTCTGAAATTTTTCATGAATATTGATTAGGAACTTTAGCCAATCACTGACAATTACGTCAAAGATTTTGAAACAAACCATTTTTGCACGCTATTCAGTGAATAAATCCGAAGCGAAATCAAGAAGAAAAGGAGCCATCGCATGCGCTAACAATGTTTGCATAGATAAACAAATATTTTGAAATAAGATATTAATCAAAAGAAAATGTTCTCCAGGTCAGCAAACGTACGAACGGATTTTTTAAAGACCTCAGTACAGCAACAATACAGCTGTATATGTTGCGAGAGGAAATATATAACCTTTGTATTTTGGACCAGCAATGGCTTTTTAAAGCTCTTGCGAGGGTTTTGGGGGTATCAAATCCAAAATGGCCCCAATGTGGATGTCATTTTGGATTTCAAAATTGAAAAAGATTTTGCAGATGGGGATCAGATGAGATATTTCCGATTTATAAGCCTTGGCACTAATAGTACCAAACTAAGTTGCATTCCACATTTGACTGGCAATAAAAAAGTGGGCCAACATCGATCAGACTCCGGTTGTTCAAAAGGTGGATAGCGCTATCCACCGGATAAATCACTGTCCAGTGGATAAGCATTAGCAAAATCAATTGTGTTATCCACTGGATAGTGACTTAACAACCGGGTCCTGAGGAATAAGATGTTGAATATAAGAATTTTTCTTTGCGTCCAGTTTTCAGCCATAGACGGAGGAGGGTTGAGTATATTGAAAATTACTCTGTACGTAAAGGTAGATAACGCGGAAATTGTGTCATCGTTCAAATGACCGCCATATTGGATTGTCTTCTTGTTAGAAAAGCGCCAAAATTAGGCTAAAATTAATCAAAATCAAAAGAAAAATGCTTTAATTTCGTCAGAAAATTCAAAATTTGGGTAAACATGCTTGTCAAAATATGTTTGCCATGTAAGCGTCACTTACCATAAACAAAACAGTTTGTCACATTTTTCTGAAGCTGTAAGCGTTTAATGTATAATCCGCCCCCTCGCCCCTCCCCCCTCCCCCCGGTCTGAATACTCATTAAATAGTCGCAAGGTTTCTGAGGTGATCCTTTATTCCAGGATAATATTGAAGTAGAAACAGGTTCATATACATACATATAACTTTATTTGGTAAAGCAGGTTCAAAATGGGCAACTTTACAGCTGATGTGGACCTACTGCAGAATAAAATTACTGTATAAATTATAAAAACTAAGAATTTCATAATCAAATGAATAATATCAAGTTAACTATATATCTACAAGCTATAATAAAATATATAAAAATGGTTGATAATCAAAGGCTCCTAAGAGCCAGCCCGTGAGTAAGAAATGCTAACGTGTAACGCAATATTGCGGTAAGCTTATGTTTTCACACTGACACGGTTCGATATATTTTTTAAATTAAACGTAAAGATTTTTGCGAACACACACACAAAAAAAAGTACATCACTTTCATAATATCCAGTCCGAAGAAAAAAGAACTCGGGCCTCCGACTGTCAATCGCGGTCTAATCCACAAGCCTATCGCGGAACACATACTAAGATAAGACTAAATTTTGAGCTGAGTGATGGAACGAGTGAGCGGTAAAGCAATATTGAGGTTTTTTTTGGAAATTAAATGTAACGACTTTTGACGAACGCAAACAAACCAAAAAAAAAACAGTAATTTTCAGTTTGTAAAAACACAAACAAAAAAAAAGAAGAAATATCCATCCGGACGAGATTCGAACTCACGTTCTTCGGCTCTTTTGTCTGATCACTTACACACTGCGCCACCTATGATTTCAATAATTAACAAGGTCAAATTTTGTTATTTTAACGTAGATATGCGGAAAAGTTTACATCTGAGCGATGGAACGAGCGAGCGAGCAAGCGAGTGTGTGAGTGAATTAGCCGCCGTTACCAATAACCCGTTTATTACATTTGCGCGTATTCACGGGTTAAAAATGGTTCATACCTCAAGAAAAGCGCGCACTCTGATTGGTTGATACGCGCCATATTTCCCGGTGGCTAGCACGCTCACGCTCACGTCACGCAGCTTGTTTTGCCAGCAATTTTAATATGTTGTCTTCATGATAAAGGAAATGATAAACGTCGCAGCTGTGCGTACATCGAGTTGTGGATGCACTTGGGAGGTTTGCTAAGCACCCAAGAAACTAGAGTAGTTCTCGGCTATTGCCTGGAGGAGCGATCCTTTTATCGTGCTTAGCAACTTTCCAAGTGCATCCACAACTCGGTGTACGCACATCGTATTTTTACCAATTCTTAATTACTGTACGTGTATGATGGATATTTCCGTAAGATGGTTGATAGACAAGGGTAGCTGGGATATATTCCATGAGCAAAATAATATGCAATCTCGTTAAATCCCCTTTAAAGTTTTGAATGCCCTTCCAGTTAATAAAAGTGAACAGTGTGGTGAGATGCAGGAGCCGAATCGGCTCCTCTGAGATGTAAATTGAGAAGGGAGACGGGGGAGGGGATAAATACAGTAGCAGACAGTTGACAGAAAAAAGCTCATAGTGTCTCGGGTGACTGTTGTTATTTACATGCAATTTGGTAGTATGCCGATGAGTTTGATTCACATTTTCCTAGAGGATCATGCCCCCAGACCCTCGAATTGACTCACACTTGGGAGATCAATTTACAGCACCCCCCTCCCCCTCCCCCTACATTTCAGAGCGCAATTAACCTCCCCGGGCATACCGCATAGTGAGGAATTTGATAAAGCCAGAGATAGGCCAATTTAAAACGATGATTGTTTCGAGAACATCAACGAGACGTAGAAAGAAATGACAATAAAACCGCATTTAATAAATTCACTTAACGCTTCAAATTCTTTAACTATTCTACCCAACACATTACGGTTTGCAGCCTTTTCCTATATTAGGGTAACACAGGACAGTCAGTGGAGCACACGTTGAATCAAAACTATAACAAAATTCTCGAATCTGATTGGTTATCAGCTGGCCCGATTACAGCATTAATAGGACAGTTTACGCGTCGTGCTGTAATTGGACGATGTAATTGGACAGTACGCGTCATTTGCGCGCGCTATCCTTTTTCCGTGCGTGCATCTCGGTCAAAAACACACTCGATTGTTATGTTTTTAATCACCAAAACGTGTAACCATTTAACGTTTTATCCTCAAATTGTGTTATAGTTATGATTAATTGGTAACAGGACTTCGCGTCGTCCAATTCTGTCTGGTGTAATCATACTCGTGATTAACAAATCGGACTCCTGCGATTTTGTTGATCACTCGTATGATTACAGACCGAATTGGACTCCACTCAGTCCAATTACGTCTATTACCATTATTAATAGTAACAGTAAATATTTAGCAATTATTTGCAATACAGAAATAATAGAGAAATTTTGTGCAGTCCTCAGGGGTCCTGTTAGGCAATATTTGATACACTAATTTTAAATGTATAATAAAGTGATTTTACTTAGACCGTGAATCAGTACAAACTGTATCTAGCAATTAATCGAAATTAGCCAAAATTAGTTAAAACTAAACAAAAGAAAACAATGAAATTAGTGTCTAATAGTGTCTACTAGCTTAGTAACTATATATTTCACGGTTTTAAGAAAATCACTCATGTTTCAGCAATAATAAAGAGCTACAAAGCTTCTATCCTAGTGGGATACTGAATAGCTATATTAATTTTGCGTTAATTCAATTGAACCTGCCAAATTCAGACTTAATTATTGCATGTACACATTTATCAAACCACAAAATGTGCGTGTCTCGCGCTATAACTCGATGGAAAAAAACTGTTCCTTCATTTTTTATAAACCAATATACTTTATTGAAAAGATTTCAATTTCGTGGGATTTTTCCGAGGTCACAAATAGTAAAAACACGACGTTTCAGACAGTTTTGCTTCTCTAATTAAGGTTATAAAAGTTCTATGGCGGATCAAACTCGATGTAACTGCGCTTACACATCGTGCAAGTTACATAAAGTTTACATATAATAGCAAAATGCGCGGGAAAATCAGTTTCATCACGGCAACGTGCGGAAAAAGCACAAGGCCCATTTATTTATTGTACTCCGTAACTTTTGTTATGGGTACAAGTAGTCAATTTGCTTGGGTATATTGCTAACATAACAAAAAAGGTATCGGCATTTCCCTGCGAAATTAGCTCCCCGGGCATACCGCACAGTAAGGAATTTGATAAAGTCATTGAAAGGCCAGACATTTGACTACCTACAAAACAAGTGTCGTTTTACTGAGAGAAAGCAGCGCGTCATTCTATGCGCACTACAATTAAAGCTGCCCACATAGTGGAGAATTTCACCAAACTGTAATCAGATCATATTTCTATTGGTTCTCTGTGGTACAAATGTACATTCGTGCACTGAATAAATCTTGATAGTTGCCCCGCTATCTTGTGGAGTTATGATCGTTACACAAACTTTTTCTAAAAAGTCGTAGGCCCGAGTGTTTGCCCAGGGATATGTTTGCCCTTGGAATTGACAGACACGTAAGAAAATTGTAGTCTCAAATCTATCAAATATGAGAGGGCTGCTCGTTATCTATCTTAATCTTAAACTCCCAGCAACAAACCTAGAATTATGTGAGTTGGGGCTAACTTTTGAATCTGTGGATGAAATCCTACAGTTTGACCATTCAAGTGAAAGCTATTGGGCAGTACTTTCCTGTGGTACTGTTTATTATGCTGTACAAGGTGGTTCTAACTTTTAAGTCTGTGGATGAAATCTAAAGTGTGACCATTCAAATGAAAGCTACTGAGCAGTACTTTCCTGTGGTACTGTTTATTATGCTGTACAAGGTGGTTCTAACTTTTGAGTCTGTGGATGAAATCTAAAGTGTGACCATTCAAATGAAAGCTACTGAGCAGTACTTTCCTGTGGTACTGTTTATTATGCTGTACAAGGTGGTTCTAACTTTTAAGTCTGTGGATGAAATCTAAAGTGTGACCAATCAAATGAAAGCTACTGAGCAGTACTTTCCTGTGGTACTGTTTATTATGCTGTATAAAGTGGTTTTAACTTTTTAGTCTGTGGATGAAATCTTAAAGTGTGACCATTCAAATGAAAGCTACTGAGCAGTACTTTCCTGTGGCGCTGTTTAATATGCCGTGCAAGTTGGTTCTAACTTTTGAGTCTGTGAATAAAATCGTAAAGTGTGACCATTCAAATGAAAGCTACTGAGCAGTAATTTTCTTTGCTGTCGCAGTCTGGTTTTAATGTCGCGTCCTGTGTTGGTCTAGTACATATGATGGTAGTTTTCTTTGCTGTTGCAGTCTGGTTTTAGTGTGGCGTCCTGTGTTAGCAGTAGTACAATTGAAGGTAGTTTTCTTTGCTGTTGCAGTCTGTTTTTTATGTCGCGGCCTGTGTTGGGCCTAGTAGAGATGATGGTAGTTTGCTATGCTGTTGCAGTCTGATTGTGCTGGAAATAAAACAATGTTTTGCGTAGTATATTTTTTGAAGAAACTGACGTAATCTTTGGGCAAGTTATCGGCGGCTTGAGGAATGTTTTCTACAGCGAAGAACGTATGCCGCGTACCTTGTTTGTCATTTCCTTTGTCATCTTTAAACAGGAAGGTACAACAAGCCGCAGTCCACATTCTGCTGGGAACATTAATGGGGTTGTCTCCTTCTTGGTAATCACTGAACCCGTCGGATCCAAAAAATCTCGGTTCATCACTATGGTGGAACGTCGATGGGATCACACCGACAATGATGTGCATTCTAACATTTTCGGTCGAAATACCATTATGATTCGCACAGTTTTCACGACCCCACTTAACAAGGGCTTGTTCTTTAGCATTCCATATCCCGCTATTCATGTTTCCAAATTGCGGTACAGTGTTTGTGTAAGTAAAGGTAGCTGTGATCCTAGTTTTCTTCCCTCGGCCGTATGCTGCCGCTATTAAATGGCCTTTATGTATAGCAGCATACAGTTTATTATCATTGCCGCCAACCAGAGGGCATTTTTGTAAAGGCAAAATAGCCTTACCCAGATTCAAAGCTTTATTCCAAATACGATCAAGCAAACGAATAGGTTTCTTTGCCTTTCGCTTATAACATGTCTTGACTTTTGACGACCGCTTGTAGTCACTAGCTTTTGGCTGATAATGTCGTTTGAGAGCAGAACTTTGTTTAAATTTAATTTCTGGACGCACGTATTGGGCGTTCAACTGTTGTTCATTCATCATAGTAGCTGAATAAATCGGTGTTCTGTTCTCGCAGTCGTAAAGAGTTGCTACCGCACCATTTTCACACAAATACGCCAGGTTTCGATTGCTGCCCAGGAATTTCCCAAACTGTTCCAGACCATATGGAGAGTAGCCTGTCAACTTGTTGTCTAAATTAGGCCGCGGGTTCCCTTGCGTGTCGCAGGCATCCATAATGTTGCACTCGCAGCCAGTAAACCCACTCGACTGACATTGCCCTGCTATTTCTTGTAACAAATGCCACATCATTACGACGGTCAGTACGCCTCCAAAAAATTTGTTCATGTTTTTTTCTGGCTACATTAAAATGAAAAAGAAACAATTGGGTTAGTTTATGGAAAATCCCTACGGCAACGGCGACGGTATAGCTTGCGCGCAGACGCCTCATATACTTCAAGGTAATTGAAGACGTCTGCCAGCAGGCGTCAGCAACGGCAACAGCAGCGACAACGTCCAAGAACTTGGCCTTTTTTAAACAAGTTCTACATGTTAGACAAAGTCTAACTTTGTCTAATACATTACGGCAAAGAATAACTATTTGTAAACATCGGCCCAATATAGGTTTAATTTTCAATTTAATGACTCTGCACGGGAATTATATACTTGGGTACATTTCCATGTCGTTAGATCGCTCTGTGCAGAACATAAAATCACGAAGGTGACTTTTTCTTTTCTTTACCTGTAATAGAACGTGATTCGGGAATTGTTCGGATGCATTCTCGGAGGAATGACCCTCGTTTGTGTGTTATACCCAGGAAATGGGTAAACTAAGCAGATCTAGGGAAAGGGACCGGGAAGTGACATCTGTTGTTTTCATTCAGACCAATTAGTTGTTGTTGTTGTGTTCAATGTGTTGTTGCTTGTTTTTTTGTTTTTGTTTTTTTATTCTGAACCAATTCCACCCCCCCCCCCCCCCCCCCCCCAACCCACCTTCTAGCTTTAGGGACTGCTGCATCTGCCACTGAAGGAGTGAAGAAATTGTCATTTTGGTATTTTAAAGGTACAATTTAAAGGTTCCGGCCGAAAAGTGCTGTAAAGTGACAGAAGTAGCAATAAATAAATAAATACAATTTAATAAAAAGTGGAATCCGCGAGGTGGCTCTAACTTCCACTGTTTCCCAATTAGAGTTTGGAAATGTTGCTTTTTGAGGAGGGAGGAAACCCGGAGTACTGCACCCGCCCCAGGGGTTAAAAGCTGGGGGCAAATGCACCAACCCCAGGGATAATAAGCTAGGAGCAAGTGAACCAACCCCAGGGGTAATAAGCTGAGAGCAACTGCAACAACCCCAGGGGTAATAAGCTACTGCATCCACCCCAGCAGTAATAAGCTAGGAGCAACTGCACCAACCCCAGGGGTAATAAGCTAGGAGCAACTGCACCAACCCCAGGTGTAATAAGCTAAGAGCAACTGTACCCACCCCAAGATCTCAAATTTCCTTAACACTTTCCTCTCTTCTCAAATTGAAAAAAGATTCTGAAAACGTTCTTTTTCTTTGACCAAAAGATTGTTATAACAATGTTATTTATAATTATAGACCTAACTCTAAAATTCAATAAACCTAATGAGCCAAGTAATAAACCTACGATGTTATCTTTGTATTCTGAACTATAACTAAAAAGTAAGTTTTGTTCATACCACGTCACATAGGGACTGTTTCATTTCAGCACAAATTATTTAAATAACGAATCTCGTTGCCACCGAACATATGAGTTGAATTGAGAGGCTTCATAGTACCGTGTTAACCCCGATAGAACGAAGTCCCCGGTATAACGAACGATACTCTTCAGCCCGGCCAAGGTTATGGTAAAATGCATGAAACAGAACCCTGATATAACAAATCCGGTACAGCGAAATATCATTAATATAACGAACACAGCTTAAAATCTAACAAAAAAATTACATGGTGCGTGACTTGTACAGTATTATTATTTTTAGCGCCGTAATACCAATGCGATTAATATAGCTATGCAGCTATATGCAGACAGTAAATGGGTCATTACAATTCTTCAAATCCAGAAAAACTGATTGGTGCCACGTAGCACTGTTTAATTTTGAGGCAAAATAATTATTAGCCAAACCCCGATATAACGTTGATTTTGGTCGTTTTCCCACAAATTCGCTGTAACAGGGTTTCTTTTTTCACAATAGTGTTGAGCCTCGATTTGGTTTAAATTAATGCATCTAGGCGTGGCAGGGGTAGGTTTTTAATGTTTAAGTTCAAATGTCCTATAATTTGCTTGTGTGTACTCAAAGTCCATCTTTGACCGCGATTTTCGGTTTCTTGCCCCAGTGGAACAACCGATGCCGCATTCCAGAATTTTCTGAATACCTTGGTATTCTTTATCGCGCCATTTTTATACTGCCACGTTTGGGTGTCAAAACATCCCACAGTAGTACAATAGCAGAAGTATTCTTGGGTAGGAATTGTGTCTCAATCGAAACATGTTAAGAAATAGCACACTTTTTGGAGATGGGGAAATGGGTTGAGTCTTTTTGTTTTAGCTTTTCAGATCGTCACTGGCCTAAAATAACAAACCTAGAAGGGATGCCAGAGCTTTACAATTGTTATGCAGTGATAAACATTCAGTTGATAAAACTCGGAATAAATTTTCATCTTATGACAAGCTTATAAAATGGCAACAAACCATCGGCCATTGGGCAGACAGAAGAGACACATGTAGACCAACAATTTACAAGATAAATAATGTGCGTGCGTGCGTGCCAAAAGTTTACTTGAAGACAGCGTGTGAGACACTGAATAACGTTTTCCTAACAAGTGACCTGCAGAATGACAGCAAAAAATACAATTTGACATCGCTTTTTTGTCATTTAAAGGGGCGATGTCACGGGAATTTTAATGTTAATGTTCTTGGTCAAAATTGTACTAAATAATTGACTAAATGCCTTTGCTCGTCCCAGAAATGCTCTTACACTGAAACATGGAGTGTTTCATCAGCTTTTAAACGACACTGTCCTGCCGACATAGCAAAATTTCGCTTAGCTTATTTCTACATTATATCGCCAAATGCCACCAAATATATAAGTTAGTTAGATAAAAAGATTCTATAGAGCAAAACAAAAGCAGCAGTGACCAGTAGCTTGGAGATAAAGTGCAGGATTGCAAGGATTGAAGTTGATAACAGTTCATCAAATTTGATTTCTTGACAGGCGGTCAAAAGATCAAACTTGCCATTCGCTTGTGAAATTTTGAGTTTTCAAGCCGTTATTTTGTCTGTTTAGTTCATATTTCTTTGCTTCTATCACTTTTGGCGATGGTTTCTTCCAATTTCAAGATAATAAAGTAAGCTTAAAGCAAACTCCTGGCCATAATCATGAAAACACGATATTTTAGCGCGGAAGGTGTCCCTTTTATTTAGGTTTTTTTTATAAACACAAGCTAAAGGGAGCCATCCATTTCCATTCTGGCCATCGGCAGCCGAAGACAATTAATAAGATTTATTGCACCAGTATAGCATATGCTAACAAAACCTGACTATCATTTTTTGGTTAAAACAATTTTTTTGGCTTTACAAAGTGATTTCAAACTTGGATTTCAAACTTTTTCAAACTTGGTGTGGCGGCGTTACTTTTGAGCCCTAGTAATTGCTACATGTAAAACGTTCTTAAAATTCTAACAGTAAAATTCAAGGACACATGGAAAAAAGGCTTCGCAATGCCATCTTACACTGAATACTTTTTCATTGGATTTCAAGAAAAAAACTTAAAACACGCAAAAAAAAAACAGAGACAAAATACATTAATTGACTGAGCCTTGAAGAGAAATAAAACGCCATTTCAAAAATTATCAAACTTCATTTGTATTAAAAATAGATGTATTTGACTTCAACACAGCTGGTTCAGATGGCTTGTTGGAGTTTGAATGTCCTATAATTTGTCTTCGGCCACCAAATTCCACTTCTGACCGAGATTTCCGGTTTCTTCCGATATTTGAACAGTGGCTGATATTCCAGTATCTTCGTTTGCTATATCCATAACAAGGCCATTCGTGGTGCTCTGTATCGAGTTATTTTTATACTCCCACTTTTGATTTGCGGCACCGTATGAGTAAGGCGTATAACCGCAGCATCGATTTCCCTCTCTGTTACCCATGTTGTCCGCCACCAGACCCATTTTACTGACAAGCGTATCATTTGGTCCCCACCTCCATAGTTGATTGGCTCCACCATATGCTGGGTACATGACGAGGTTACCACCTTTCGCAAAACCATCAATTGTAAGAACTAGTTGATTAAGTTGGCTTTGTATGTAGAAATAGCTCGGCATTTCGATTTTAGATGAGAGAATGGATTGTGTGGCTTCTTTTTTGCTTTTCACGGCGATATCGTCACTGTCTAGCCTAAAATGACAAACCGAGAAAAATTAAGAGAGATTCCCTCTTGAAAACAACATTGCAGCGAAAATAATAACTCCAAAAACAAAAAGGGTTATACACATTTCATATGGAAGTGGGGCTTTTTTGCCAATCCTGGAGGGTAAAAGGAATGTGAGAAAAATTAGTAAATTAGATATTCCAATAGCTGTGTTCCTCTAGTATTCCACTGCAGTAAAACGAACAGAGAGGTAACAATGTCCACAAAGTAAATCCTGCAATTCTCGATAGAAATTTTTGTTATCTACCTTTATTTGATATGATACGAAAAATGCGCGCTCAAAACGAATGCAGATGTCCCATCACATTCGTATAGTTAAGTTATTTGTACATTAAAAAACCGGTTCGTATCAGAGCATTTGAGGTGTCCGCGGTGCAACCGCGTAGTGTTTTTGGCGCGAAACCGAGATATGTTTTTGCTATAAATGAAACACAAATGGCTATTCTTCCTCAAGAAATGTATGTAGTAATTTTACGTTTGGCTGTAATATAGGATGTAATCAATTTTTATATCAAAAACCAGTTAGCAATGACAATTACATATAATATGGTAAAATATTAGGTCAGTGGCTTGGATAGAGTTCTAGTTTGCTACCGCGCTCGCGTGTTTAACTTGTTATTCTTGTAGCGCTCATTATGAGACCCCTCCAGGGTCTTTCCTCACGATGAATATTCCGTCTGTTTCCGAAACTTGTAAACTGAATATCAATGTTACGAATAAATAAACTATCCATGAATTAAAGATGTTGAGCTCGAGTAAGTCTGTTTCAAGGCGCTCATTTCTTCAGGTATTTTTATATAACTGGAATGAGCAGACTTAGCAATTATCAAAAACAGTATTACGCGACCGTCTGCACAGTACATTTAGACCGTACAAAAGTTCACAAAAACAACTTTTTCTCGGTCTAGAATAACTAATATGACTAATTTCCGAATAAAACACACCTGTTGCGTATCGAAAATTACCCGAGAAACTTATTTGGAAAACAAAATTGCATAATTAAGGCGACGCGAGTGAAGTTAGAACTATAAAATCCAAGTCTTGTTTTGTTTACTTAACATTGCTTTTCAACCTATGTAGTGAAAGAACAAACACATAAAAATGGACAACAAAACCTTCTTTTTGAAAATTTTATTGAAATATCTATTAGTTCATGTTTAAAAGCAAAGATATCAACACGACTGAATTTGAGTACGTTTTATAAACATTTCTCCAAAACTAACGAGAACACAAAGAAAAAGTCAATCACAAATTGATATCAACATAAATTCCCATCAAAAAATGTAATTTATTTTACCTTTAAGTCACTCAGCTGCTTGGAAATTCTTTAAAAGTCCGCTTCTTCGGTTCTGAAATCCGAAGAAGAAATATTGCCCCGCATTGATAAAAACGTATGAAGTTCCTCGAAGCAAGATTTTATCCCTGAAAGCTCTTCTTAGTTGCTATAAGATCCCGGATGTTCAGTTTCCCTGCAGTCTTTCGCGGTTTGCTACTCAAGACAGGGATACTAATTAAGGGATACTCAGAAGCCGCTATAGTGGAAAAAGGAGAGCTTTCAGGGATAAAATCTTGCTTCGAGGAACTTCATACGTTTTTATCAATGCGGGAGAAATTCGGGGAAATGTTTCTCACTTCGGATTTCAGAACTGAAGAAGCGGAGATGTAAAGGTAAAACAAATTGCATATTTCGATGGGAATAGAGTACCGAAGTGATGACGTCACAAAAACTAAATTTGTGAAATTATGGGATTTGATTAGATATTACGTAATGAACCAAGGCAAAAATTAGAAAGGTTTGTATGGAGTCATCAGAGCATAAAGGTGCCAATATCTCACCCCCAAATTGCAATAAGATGCTGATTTTTGGCAAGCGGGCATTTTTCGTCATGCCCTTTCCGAATATCTAATCAAATCCCATAATTTCACAAGTGTGACGTCACACTTCGGTACTCTATTTATGTTGATATCAATCTGTGATTGACTTTTTCTTTGTGGTCTTGTTACTTGTGGAGAATTGTTTATAAAACGTGCTCAAATTCAGTCATTTCATGATTTCTTTCATATCATCGAAGACAGCTCGGCCTCGATGCGCTATAAATGGTTCGCGTTTTGCTTTTAAACATAAACTTATGGAGATTTGAATAGAATTTTTTGAAAGATGATTGTATTGTCCATTTTTGTGTTTGTTCATTCGTTACATACTTATAGGTTGACAAGCGGTTTTATGTAAACAAAACAAGACTTGGATTTTATGGTTCTAACTTCACTCGCGTGGCCTTATGCAAATATGTGTATTTTTTGCAATTTTGATGTCCAAATCAGTTTCTCGGGCAATTTTTGATTGATAAGCAACATGTGTATTTTATTTGGAAATTAGTCGTACTAGTTATTCTAGACAGAGAAAAAGTTGTTTTTGTGGACTTTTGTACGGACGGTCTAAATGTACTGTGCAGATGGTCGCGTAATTCTGTTTTTGAGAATTGCTAAAATTGAAAAATAGCCCAGTCGTCAATCTTAATTCTTGTGTTTCCGATCTTTCACCTCAGTTAAGTTTATTATCGGCTTTCTGTTCAGAGAGCTACGCTGTTAGGCTCAGCCTATCTATATATATTATTGGGCCTTCTTGCTTTTGCTTTTCACGGTTGAGATCGCTACTGACATTCAACCAGTTGATATAAGGCTCTGTAAGATAAGCATGTGAAAACAAGCTAAGAACTTATCAACAAAAGCGATCGACACGTTTTAATCTTGTAGTAAAATTCGACTTGCTAATTAACGACTAACACTTCCAAAACTTATACACGCAAACTTGTATTTGTCAATGCAAGTTTACAAACTTCAGTTTCCCGTATTTCCCTTTGCTATATCCACAAGGTCATTCGTGGTGCTCTTTAATTTATCGCGTCATTTTTATACTGCCACGTTTGATTTGCGGCGCCGTACGCGTATGGCGAATAACCGCAGCATCGAGCGAGCCATGTTATCCGCCACCAGACCCATTTTACGGACAAGAGTACAAAGGCATCTGGTACCCACTTCCACCGTTGATTGACTCCACCATACGCTGGGTACATGACGAAGTTACCACCTCTTGTAAAACCATCAATTGTAAGAACTTGCTGAGACGGTTGATTAGAACACGGGGGAACAGGTTTCGCTCATCAGTATGCATTTATGAAAAGAGTATGCACGAAGTGCGACGGCTGATACCGAAAATGCGCGAAATATTCACGAACAGGCTCTATAATGTTTCTGCATTAATAATTGCACGTGCAAAGCGCTGTCTGGAATAATACACTATTTTTCAACGCATTATATTGTTCTTTCTGTATGAAGTGTTGATAATAGCCCATGGATTAAGGCCCCGTCCACACGTATACGTTTACGTTCGTAAACGCATATTTTTTATGCGTTTAGGCCTTCCGTCGACACATAAACGATGAAAACGGTCACCCCAAACCGATATTTTCGAAAACGCTCTCCAAAGTGGATATTTTCGAAAACGCCGTTTACCCGTTTACGTGTGGACAGCGTAAACGGATATTTTCGTAAACGCTGATGTCACATATTCGGACCCAGTCCACAAATAAAGAAAATAGAGCAGATATCCAATATGGCGTACTTATCTACGCATTCTCAATGGAGATTTGAAGCGTTTACGTATCGTTTTAACGTTTACGTGTGGACAGGTGAAAACGAATCGTAAACGATGGCTGGCTTCGTGTGGACGGGAGCGTTTTTAGATAAAAAAAAATATGCGTTTACGAACGTAAACGTATAAAAAATTAGCAAAATTACTATATATTTTTGCATTCGTGTTTGCTCGGGAAGCCTTCGGAAGCGTAAAAACAAGCAATTTTGTGTCCAAGAATTCAGCGCGGATAGAGAATTTCATGAGTTGACACTGCAGGGAGGTAAACTAGGTGTATTATAGATTGTCAAATTTGACTCAAAATTTTTAAATAGGCTTTCAAAGGGAAGATCGGAGGCTTCAAATTCTAACATGGACAATTTTACTCCTTTAAAAGCTAATAACTTTTAATTAACGTTGAAATAAAAAAATCGGAGTCAGATATGACACAATGACGTTTTGACGGATCAGTGAGTGGTGAAATCAACTTGCTTTGTGTTCTTCTCGAGGAGCAAACTTGGACTCACAAAACCACGTTTTTAAAAGAAAAAACTTTAGTGGCTTACACCATTGCCGCAAAGCACGATCCCTTCAATAAAAAACAATCCTTATGCACTTCTATTATTCGCCAATATCTCTGTTAAATTTTAGTGAAATCGGCTTTCAAACGTTCACGATCATGATAACGTTTTTCAAAGTGATACCCCTGCCAAAATTTTGCATTATGAATTTATTCATGGCCAGGTATCCCCCGCGACCTTAAGCTGGCTTTGTATGTTGAAATAGCCCGACATTTCGATTTCAGATGGGATTATGAATTGCGCGGCTTCTTGTTTGCTATACACGGTGCTATCGTCACTGTGTAACCAAAAAGAGAGATACCCTCTTGAAAACAACATTGCAGCGAAACAATAACTAGAAACACAAAAATTACTATACATATTTTATATGGAAGTGGAGCTTTTTGCCAATCCCGGAGCGAGGGAAAGAGGGACATGGATTACAATATCACAAAGTAAATGCTGTAATGCTGCAATTCTTGATCCAGATTTTTGTTATCTCCCTTCATTTGATAAGATGCAAAAAAATGCGCGTTCAAAACGAGTACAGATGTCCCATAACATTCGTAAGCTTTGTATGAAGAATTAGCTCGACATTTCGATTTTAGATGAGAGACTGGATTGTGTGGCTTCTTTTTTGCTATTCACGGTGCTATCGTCACTGTCTGGCCTAAAATGATATATCGAGAGAAATTATGAGAGATTCCCTCTTGAAAACAATATTGCACTTTTGAAAGTAATAATTCGCGTTTAATGATTTTTCGCAAGCCATCGAATAATTGTAAAATTCGTAATTGTGTTCAATCCTGGACATAAGTGGTCAAGCTATAACATTCTTTTTTTAACCCTCGAACGTACACGCAAACTTATACCCCCACCGTGGTACAAGGGGGGGGGGGGGGGGGGGTGTTGCAACCCCCCTCCTTGGGTTTTTGCGGTGTTACAATATTTCGAAAATATTTCATATATAATAGATAACCTGTGATGTGCTCTACAAGATAAGGTAAATTTTATGGGTTGTAGTGCAAATAATTAAAACGTGTGCCGAGAAATAACATCGCAACAAACCATCGCAATAAATCATCTATAATTGACTAACCCTAACTCTAACCCTACGTATCAGCCTCCCTCCAGCTTCGTAGTGAATGCCTGGAAAAATTCTTTCACCTTGTGGCGTGATTTTTTTTCCAATAGTAAACAGCAACTCTTCAGTAGACAAATTTTCTTTCGTTTCAAGAATACATTCATACATGTATCATTGGGGATGGAGAGAAAAATATCTAAAAACAATAACCATTAATTTGTCTTGTGGGGAAAATGCAATTCATGCTTATTAACAGAATATTAACAAATTTGAACAAGAACCCTACTAAAACTTCCAAAAGAATATTCTTTCATTCTACCAACTGTCGTTTCAACAAGTTTACACTTTACGGATGCGCTTTGACTAGAATTACTGCTCCTTGTGATGCGCAGTTTTAATAATATTGTTTTTTTTTTGTTGTTAAATTTTTGCATTTTTCTCAATGTTTTAAATTACTACATCAGGGTCCCATCCCCTTCCTACTTTTACAGGTGTTCACGGATCTTCCAATTTTTCTCAGTTTTTGTATAACTGGATTTTTCCCTCCATGTTGAAAAGGATGACAACGCGAAAGTGAAGGACATCATCAACTTCTCGTCAGCAAAATTTTAGGGCAGCAAATTCCAACGAACAGGCCAATGAACAGACAAATCAAGGCGATGTTAAAAAAATGAATAAATAACAAAATTTAGAGAAGAAAGCCGCATCAGTCGTAGCTGGTTTTCATGCAGGTCCTCTTGCCAGATCGAATTGGAATTTAGAATGTTGGTTTTTGAAGAGAGGGGAAAACCGGAGTACTCGGAGAAAAACCTCTCGGAGCAAGGAGAGAACCAACAACAAACTCAACCCACATATGACGCCGGGCCCGAGGATCGAACCCGGGCCACATTAGTGGGAGGCGAATGCTCACACCACTACACCACCCCTGCTCCTCCTCTATTGTTTTCAGGGCTAGGGTCCATCGTTGTGTTGTTTGTTCTATTATTTACTCAGCAAATCAGACTGAGAAGACCTTGTAAGAGCTGCGTACTGCCCCATCGCATTTGGAACGGGCAAAATATATGCGCAAACCGTATGCACTGATCAGCGGATTTATCAAGAAAAGTTTACAGCGAAGGAGTGAAAATTTGCATATTTGTCCCCGTCTGCTATAACTAGTTTATTATTTTTCACCTTTTCACGAGTTAAAAATGATCCTAGTTTATAGAAATTACTTCACTAAAATCGATTTTTATAAGTCTAGCCGATTTTTAACTCCGCGATTATGATTTTCAAAATCGGACCGGCAAATCGAGGTGAGCGTTCATCGACTTTAGAAATCGAAACAAATAGGGCACTAAAAATCGACAGAAAAGGGTTTTCTGGGTATTAAATATAGCACAACTGACATAAGAGAACTATAAATTAGCTACCTTTTCGAAAACGCGAGTTATCATGTTAAAATCGCTGACGCTGCGCGTTTCAAGGGACACATGATCGCACAAACACTATTTTGTTTCAAAATTTATATACATACCAGTGGCTATTTTGATATTTTCTGTTTCCAGTGTCTCGTTCCTTGTTTTCTCATGGTTGAGACTGTTTCGATAACTGAAGCGGACTGAACTGTAATCCCAGAAGGGGCGAACTATAAGACTTGCGTGCCACGTAAAGCAACTAGAGTAATTTATCAGTTTTCAAGGACGGAGGTTTGTTCGATTTTCTTGACATTTGACCCTTGTTGTTGGCAGAATAACACGAAAGATGGCAGGAAACATCACGATGTTGAGAGTGAGCTGATTTACTGCCGTGGAACGTGATTAAAGAAATGCGATGTTGGCACAGGTACAAAACGTTGTCGTTAATCAAAATAAGCCAACCATACCTGGCGCAGCAGGGATCGAAATAGTCCCAGTCAGCACTGCGTTAAACTAATGTTGTGTTTACACTTACGTTTACCGAGGTTTCACAGTTTACTGAGATTAAGTTACCTATGTAACCTTAGAAAATTCGTACAGTGGCTCAAATAACCTAAGTTACTCTACTCGCCAATGCAATGCAACGAATCGAATTGGCGGGAACATCACAACCCAGAAGGTTGATTTTATTGAACGCATTAGGGGTCCACATTCGCCTTGGAAATTCACACGTTTAAATAAATCTTAATTAGTTTTCACACATTCCTGTTCACAGCCAGTTATCTCTATCTGTCTAAAATTATCGTTTCCTGTTGGCAAAAACAGCCTTAAAAACTATTAATCGGCTCGCTCTGTGTTTAACGGAAGCCAACGATATGATATGCATTATGGTCAGACTGGCACAAATTAGTACAATACAATACAATGGTCAGTTATGATCTTACTATAAATAACAAAGTAGCCACTTATCAGCCACTTCAGTTTATATTTATGGTCAGGTTCTAGGTATTATTTTTAGTCGATAAACAAAGCCGAATTCTAGAAGGAATTTTTTCATTGTGTCTATGGTCTAGCGAATAACCCTCGAATCCGGATCACGTTCAGTCACAACTAGCCGAGAAATAACTTATCATTAACTGCAACTTTGTTATTTATAGATCGTTTTTTTTTTTTCATTTTCGTAAGCAGTTTGTTTTTTGGCCATGAGAACAACCCCAGAAAAGGATGTTGCAGGGAATGCCAAATAAAAGAAGTAAGAAATTCTTGAAATACAGCTAAATTTTCTCTATAATTACCGTTAGCGAAACATACATTCAAATGGACAGAGTAGGATCATTCTGTCGCTTTTTGTCTTCTAGGTAATATGTCGATAAAATTCACCTTAGTTAAGACTGGTTTTCACTAGCGCATAAGCATAAGCACAAGCCAACATAAGCAGACTCAGTAACATGTTATTCATTAGTTCCAATTGTTTGAACAAAACAGAACAATAGGCACTAATGATCAACATGTTACTGAGTCTGCGTATGTTGGCTTGTGCTTATGCTTATGCGCTAGTGAAAACCAGCCTTTAGTAAATATGTGCTTCCAATTGGAGACGTTCACTCAACGAGATACACAAATAGTCTAATTTAACTCGCGTCATTCTCTTGCTTAAGGCAGGTAGCTTTACGAAGCACTTTGAACTTTCCAAACCGCGTCTTTCAATGACTAGTGTCACGGTTTGACAAATTAGTTTTTAATTGCGGTGTGGGATTTAAGTCGATAAACAAGAGGTATTTTTTCATTGTGGCTATGGTCTAGCGAACAGCCCTCGAATTTAGTCGACTCCACAACTAGCCGAGAAATAACTTAGCATAAACTGCAACTTTGTTATTTATAGATCGTTTTTATTTTCGTAAGCAGTTTGTTTGAGAGCAACCCCAGAGAAAGGATGTTGCAGGGAATGCCGCAAATAAAATAAATTAATTAAGAAATTCTTGAAATACAGCTAAATTTTCTTTATTACTGTTTCTGTTCAGTTCAAAGATTCAAAAGACCACTAATTTGCATCCTCGCTTTATAGAAAAGTCTTTTAACTGAGTAAAAAATACTTGTTTTAGTTTCGCACATGGACGCTCAGCTGCACGGCCAAAAATTTAAAAATGCTACATCTCCAAAGCAATGTTGCTGATATGAAGAACCTGAGTTGAGAGACTGATATGCAGGATTCACACCTAGCGCGCTAATAATCCCCCACAAATATTTGAAGAACGCGACGTTAAACGCTGGCTTGGTCCTAAAATCGGGGCTCTGGCTTGTTATGTTTATAAAAACATGTTAGCCTGCGAGCAAGCTCTAGGACGTTTTTAAAGGGTTGGGGAAGGGGGAGGGCGAAGGAGCGAGATTAGGTAAGATTGAGGGTTAGGGAGACCCGTTATTGATATATATTAAGAAAAGCACCCTTTAAAATTAAATTTTTCTTGGGTTTGCCGGATCAACCCAGTGGTCTAGTGGTAAAGGAGAGATACGTAATTAATTGCATTTTTCTCTTTCTGATAGAAAAAAAAATTATAAAGTTGGTGAAAATTTTTCTAAGTGTCAATAAAATGGCATCGACCGTTTACGAAAGGGAAAATTGCGTCGGCGCGAGGGAAAACAGGGAGAGAGGCGAAGAAACTCTCTCTCCCCAGCCTCCCCTCGTTTTTTCTCTTTTCTTATGGAACCAAAACTCCTCAATGGAATTATAGTTAACCGAGAGACTGGTTATGGTTTACAGACTTCAGGCAATGGCCATAACAAAGGAACTACAATTTATGTTGAACCGTACTTGACCGTGCACATCTTTTGTTTTTTGATCACACGCTATGACTGAATAACTAATAGCACCATTTCTATTGGTCAGTTGCTCGAACAAAAGATCAACATCTATTGTGTTGTGCACGGTCAGTTATCTAGCCCAATCATTTTAATTACGTTTTCCTGATCCCCAAATGCTTTTAATTTTTTTTAAGCGGGACATTTCGCTTCCTGTCCACACAATATATATTATGTCCACACAATATATATAATACTTATTGTACTAGGAAGCGAGATGTTTCCCTTCCTAGCCCCCTATAGCAGTCGAAGCGAGGCGTTTCGCCCACACAATATATGAATACACTTATTGTGCACAAGGAAGCCAGACTAATTTCGCTTCCTACCACCATACAGCAACGAAAGCGAAATGTTTCGCTTCTTACACACAATAAAGGAACGTAAAGTTCGCTTAAAAATAAAACAATATATTAGAAGGAATTTTTCTGCATATTATGCCAACTGTTGATTGCCCCACCAGGACAGAGCCAAACGCTCCCCTTATGGAGAGTTTGAATGTTTTAAAATTGAAAGCGCTCTATATTAAAATTATTCTGTTGTCATCGCTCCTCGGTTCTAAGTTGAAGCGCGACTGCACAATATTTTAACAAAATACTTGTGTCGATTGTATTTCGAAAACTATATACATACCAGCGGCTATTTTGATATTTTCTGTTTCCAGTGTCTTGTTTCTTGTTTTCTCGTGAATGTGACTGTTTCGACAACCATTAGACTTCTGAGCGGGCAAGTTGAGCAGCTTGAATAAGCTTTGTTGGTTTTTCTTGACATTTGACCTTTGTTATTGGCAAATAACACAAAAGACTGAATTGGCAGCTTGAAACATCACGATGTCGACATCGAGCCGATTTGCGATGTCGGCACAGGTGTAAACAAAACGTTGTCGGTGATCAAAATAATCCAACCATACCTAGCGCCGCGCAGCAGCGAAATAGTCCCAGCTAGCACTGCGTTGAGCTAAGGAGTATTTTGCCGTTTTAAGCGATTTTTTAAGCCCAGTAGAACCTGAGATATTAATTTTTTGCAAAAACCGTTCCCTCTCGATAATTTTATTTCCGTTAAGGGAAGGCTCTTTCTCTTCCGGGTTTCAATTTCTATTCTATACTTACTCATAGCACTGATCGGTTTCCCGGCAAATGATACCCTATTCTCGAACAAAACTCTTTGATTTCTAAACCCTATCCGACCTACCCGAGACTGAACTGCTTCAGAACCATACCCTTCAAAGCGGCAACCTCGTTCCCAAGGTCTCTTTTCACAGCGGCACATACTCATGTACCTTATATATGAGAGTACCCCTCCTCCCGGGAATAGAAGAGCATTTTCGACCCCTAGATGAATTGATCGCCACTGAGGCAGAGGCGATCCGATTCAGCTATTCTATTCCATGACCAAAAAAATGATATCTTAAGTTCTACTGGGCTTAAAACACCGCTTGAAACGGGAAAATACTCCTTAGATCAATGCAGTGCTGGACTGGGACTATTTCGCTGATGCGCCAGGCGTATGGTTGGCTTATTTTGATCACTGGCAACGTTTTAATCACGTTCCACGGCACTGTCAGCTCAATGTCGGCATCATGATGTTTCCCATCTTTCGTGTTATTCTGCCAACAACAAGGGTCAAATGTCAAGAAAAACCAACAAAGACGCTTTAATTACTCAAGCTGCTTTACGTGCCGCGCGGAAGTCTAATGGTTCGTTCCTTACGGGATTTAATACGGTCCGGTTCAGTTGTCGAAACAGTCACATTTATGAGAAAACAAGGAAGAAGACACAGGAAACAAAATAGCCACTGGTATGTTAGTTTTTGAGATACAATTGACACAAGGAAAAGGCAGAATAATTCCTTCTAATATAATGTGTCTTTTTAAGCGAATCTGTGCGCCTCCTATATTGTGCGCGAGGAAGCGAAACATTTCGCTTCCATGATACACGTAGGGCGATAAAAAGCGATTGCACACAATACTGAATACGATTGTGTGGACAAGAAGCGAAACGTTTCGATTGCATTGCTATAGGGGGGTGTACGGAAGGGAAACTAATCATGCATCCTTGTGCACAATATACAGTGTATTCAAATATAGTGTGGACAAAAAGGGAAACGTCTCGCTTCTACTGCTGTAGCCGGCGGCCGGGTAGGAAGCGACACATCTAGCTTCCTGGCACACAATATAAAGTGTAGGCATATATCGTCGTTCGCGCCGGGGCCTATTCCCACTAGGAACCAAAAACAAGCGAACGACTTTGAGAAAATTTAACCCAGGGGCAGTTTAATAGTTGAGGTGACGGAGATTTAATAGAGAAGGGCAAAAACACAAAAAATAAAAACCTTGTCGCACAAGTGAGACAAACATGGCGAACGGCTTTCGTGTACTGCGTCGTGAACGCACTACATGATATTTTTGGTAGCCTGAATTTTTTTTAATGAGTATTTATTTATTCCGCAGTTTTAGCTTATGCAGTAACGGTTTGTCCGGTTCTGTTTTCGAAATAGTCACGTTCATGAGAAAACAAAGAACTTGACTGAAGAGACTGGAAACAGAAAATATTGAAATAGACGCTGGTGTGTAAAGATGGTTTTTGATACAGTACAATTGACACGAGTATTGTCTTCGACTTGTTTAGACTAGAGGGAAGGAAAACGATATTGCACAGTTGTTCTATTCAGGGCGGTAGCAAGCCTTGAAAAACTGCGGGGGACACAAATGTTTGGGACCAAGGACGGGCTTCTGCCCGTCCTTTCTAGGGGGGTCCGGGGGCATGCACGTCCCCGAAAATGTTTTGAAAATGAAACACCGGAAACTGCATTTTCCAGCATTTTGGGCTTTTAAATTTCACGTTTCTGATAGATGAAAACTCTTTCAAAACTGACACTTATTTATACAAAGCACAGCACATCTCCATGATCCAAAAAGCTTAGTGAAGTAATTACACATGATCACACAAACATCTATCTATTTCCATAGATTTTTCTTAAATATTCCCAATAAAATTCTAATGATAGTTGCAAAAAAAAAAAAAGAATCATTGACTGTTTTGGTAAAGGGAAGCACAATACTTGAACAGAGTCATTTTATTGGTACTTTCTACACTGTCTCAGCAAACCAATGGATATTGAAAAAAGTAAAACACTTCGGAATGTCAATAACGAAACAAAAGACCCGATTGTCTCTGTATCTTGAACCAGCAACTGTTTCGCCTGTCAGAGTCATCAAAGAAAGTTAGACTGTCTGAGTTGCCTTAGCGGCAAACACTGACTTCATTGGAAGGTCATTCTTTGAAAACTTCCCAAACAATTGCTTGCGCCGCTGGTTGTCCCCCACAAACAAATTGGCAACCTCCACCATGTCCAAACCATCTGCCAATTTCTCGTACATGCAGAAACATGAGGTGATTGAACCTGGCCTCTCCCGTGGATGAACGTAGGTGCGCTTGCTGATGGCGTTGGTAGCTTGCGTGACAAGCATAAACTTCAGTACAAAGGGTGCAAATCTCACTCAGTAAGAGTTTGCGATCATTTCCGAGTGACTGAAATCAGTTTTATTTTCAACATTTTATATTTGTGTTTATAACTTTTCTTTTTGGAAAAAACTGCTATTTGAATTCCACTTCAGCGTAGAACCGAGTTCTGAGAGAGCTTTAGATTTTTTAAAGAGATTTGTAAGCACATTCAAACTCTCCAAGATTCACAAAGAGCGGGGCGTTTGGTTATGTCCTGGCCGGCAAGGCTTCACAAGGGTCCACAAGGGTTTCTCGTCACATTGTGTCCGCGTAGTCTATTGTTTAGTATTTTGATTTTGACCTTGTGCAGGCCTGTAGCTAGACCAAAATAATTACCGAGTTTATCGAGGCCCAGTAGAGGGGACAAAAATTGCGAAAGGCGTTGAAGATTCTCATAAGACTAGTAAAGTTAACTGATTTAGTTCTAGAAACATTTATATTTATTTATTTTTCTATTCAAAGGAAATAAAAGAAAGTTCTTACGGTTGCATCAATAAAAATGCTGGCTACGGGCCTGGGCCCGGTTGTTCGAAAGCTAGTTACCGCTAACCCAGGATTAAAACTTAAGCGCGGATTCAATTTCTCTTGTTAGAAGTGTTTTCAAGAGCTAATAATAAGTTACGCGCGAAGACAAGTCAGAAACGAAACTAAAGGGCAAAAATACTTTGGAAAAATCTCCATTGATTAATTAGTAACTGGAATCAAAATTGATGCTAACCCTGGGTAAGCTTAAACGCGCTTTAAACAACCCGACCCAAGCCCCGGTTGTTGAAAAGGTGGTTAACGCTATCCACCGGATAAATCACTATCCAGTGGATAAGTATTAACAAAATCCTTTGTGTTATCCGCTGGATAGTGATTTATCCGGTGGATAGCGCTATCCACCTTTTGAACAACCGGGGCCTGGTGCGTACCGGTACACCAGGAAAGAACCGAGCGTTTTGTCCAGGTCAAAATACCGGCATATTTGTTTGAAATAAGCCTTGAGAGAACTGGATGGAGCAAGGAAAGAAGGAAGAAAGAACAAAAGGCTTAGATCGAATCTTTTAATCGCTTTGAAGCAACAACTCGCCTTATTTTTAATTGTACAATGCAAAGAAAGTTTTCCTATCGAAAACGTTTTCGTGATGATGCAATGCACCGGCCTGACTTCCCCCTCAATAAAAGGTCACAACAAATTTAACGCATTACGTCAACCAATGTATATTTATGTAACGCTAAGACATGTTATTTTTAATTCTTGTTTACGTTTTCCTTTATTAAACTTTGACAAATGACTCCCGGTCCACCATCCATATCCAATAAGTGTAGCAAAGAGCGTTTCGTAGTTACGAGTTGGCTCAAATGAGTCTATGATTTGCTTCAATGCTTGTTATTATTACAAACCGGACAGCCAGGATAATAATAATAATAACTTTAATATTTATAAAGCGCAAAATACATGTGAATATGATCTAATGCGCTGTACATTAATACTAAGAAATTAAATAACATTATTAAATAGATAAAATACATACATACTATAATTACAATATATCGTGATTATTAAAACTATAAAATATAACCTAATTTGAAAAATGATCAAAATTGTCCTCAGCTCTGAGTTGGTTCGGTAGCGAGTTCCACAGAGATGGCGCGGCCGCGATGAAAAGTTCTGTCTCCTGTTGTCTTCCGTGTTCTTATGGCTGGTGGCGCAAGTAGACGTTCATTGTTGTCGGCTTAAATTATATTTCGATTGTATTGTACTTTAAGACTTATATTAATTCGCTAATGTATGGCGGGGCACGACCATGTAAGACCTTAAAAGTGGTTTTGATAACTTTGAACATAATACGAAACTTGACTGGCAACCAATGTAGCTCGTACATAATGGATAAATATGGCAAAAGCGTGGTGTATTTAAAACTAACCTAGCAGCCGCATTTTGCACCCGTTGCAGGCAAGCCATAGAGCAGATTTTTGCAGTAATAAGACGCCCAATAACTTTTCAATAGTTGCACTACTTAAATATCAGTACAGCTATCGTATCCTTTATTCTTTTAGTTTCTTTTGTTCATTCGTTCAACCTAAAAATTGCGCTTGATGCCGGACGCGCGGCATGCGGTGAGTTGAGAAAAAAATGTCCCGCCTGCAGGATTCCCTTTCTGCCGAGACGAAACAACATACGCTACGACATTTTAGTCATTGGTTTATTTTGAACCCTTACAAATGTAGTCTGAGAAAAATAAACGCTTCAAATGCGTCATGCGAGAGCGGCCTTAAAAGCTTGAGGTTAATTATAACGTTTGCGAAACTCTATGGGGCGCCATACTGGACATTATTGCAAACCTTTCTTATATGTGCTAAAGTAGTTGGGAGTCCTAATGGAAGGTAAAGTTCTGCGAGCAGATGGTCTAGTTATAAAGCATCATATTTCTTAATTGCCCGAAAAATATTGGGAGGTATTGGGTAGTAATGTCCGAAATTGATTGTAGTAATGAGGAAGGAATGTGTTCATTTAGCAGATGCAGTAAATACGATGTCTTTTGATTTAGGTATTAGGAGTTGAAATATGTGGGCCAAATAAACTAACGCGTACAAAAAGAACAATGACAACAAAGCTAAGCGTGAATAAATGTCTTTTAATGTATATGTTTGCGACCACAATGGGTTGTTTGGCACATCGGCCACCGAGCACATTCGCTCAGTTCGGTTTGTTTGCGACCACAATAATGGGTCGTTTGGCACATTGGCCACCAAGCGCATTCGCTCAGTTCGTTTTTCTGCGACCACTGCAATAGATCGTTTGATACACTGGCCACCGAGCACATTCGCTCAGTTCATTTGTTTGTCATAGATCAAAGCAAATCGGCTCAACTGGTGATTCGGTTTGTAGGTCTTTTTATGTCGCTCCTTTCCGGCTTGATGCTCTTTGACAAAATAATCCACGACCCAAAGGGGAGGGGGGGGGGGGGGGGGGGGGGGTTTGACCT
This sequence comes from Dendrophyllia cribrosa, assembly GCA_024195265.1. Lineage (NCBI taxonomy): Eukaryota > Metazoa > Cnidaria > Anthozoa > Scleractinia > Dendrophylliidae > Dendrophyllia > Dendrophyllia cribrosa. Next base: position 1,815,820 of record JAJLRJ010000014.1, read on the forward strand.
TAACGTCCAGTGGACGTTAAGCGGAGAACTTGTGAATATGTCGACGGCCCTTAAACACCCGGCCTGTTAAATCAATAATATCGATGATCGATGAATTCGATATCAATCGATATCAATCGATGCCAATTAATCGATTGATATTGGAAATCGACGATCAATCGATGACGTATGTTTTTGTGATAATTCGATTGACCATCGATTTATCCAATAAAATCGATTAACTGATATCGATTTTATCGATTGCCATCAATTGTCATCGGTGTTGTATTTTATTCATGTTATGACGCTCAAATCAGCAATGAAATGATTTTATTTCGATAACAGAACAGTTGTAAATGAAATTAAACAACAGGAACAACGTGCTGATCGCCGTCATTCATAAACGAGGCAAGATTTACGCGAGCAAACAGAAAAGTTACACATATCAGTTTGAAAAGCTGTGCTATTACAACAACTGAATAAACGGCTTCAAGCAAAAACATTGTCATGCGAATAGTCTCTAGAACAGTTAGTAAAAACAAATAGACAAAACGTCCAGATATTTGCCAGTTAATTCCAAGAGGAACAAAAGGTGCAGTAGGAGGTGAAGTAGTCGTACTTTTCTCTCGTCATAATAAAGTGGAATCGTTTCTAATGTTCATCTGTGGAGTTCGCAGTTGCAGTGGATGGACTGTGCTACCAGAGCCCAAGAGTTGCGAAGTAATTGCCGTCTGTGCCTTGTCCTAATGCAAAGTTATTTTCTGCTGTGATCATTTCTTTGCGCTCCGAGAAAACACGCAAAAATCGATAAAATCGATAATTTGCGGGACATTTTTTGTGATTATCGATTGATTATCGATTGGCCGATATCAATCGATATCAATTAACTAATTTTATCGATTGATATCGATTGATCGATTGGATTTCCGATGATCGATTGTCATCGATTTAACAGGCCGGGTAAACAAGACGCCATTTTGTTTAAAATGATTCTTCTTACGATCGACCGCGTGGTTTGCCGATGGCAAAAATTATTCTTTCTTCTCCCGTAAGAAGAATAATAGGGTGGAAAAATTAACTTTGCCCTCTCCCAGTAAAATGACTCTTCGTGATTTTTAGGTACAATAACCAGTTTTATCTCACCTCGAGATCATGAGTCCGGATAACTGTTATCGGGGCCCACTAGTCAGATTTACATACGGTAAACATGAAGTGAGTGATTATCTATCTTCAGAAATGAAGAAATTAAAGAAGAAATTTCAAGATTCCCCTACACTAGTCGGGACTTCTCCCTACCACACCCTAGTAAGCACTTTTGTCCAAATTAAAAGACGATCTAACGAAAGATCGAAGGAAAACCCACTGCAGGATAGCAAAGAAGATATTTACATGAATTATGCAACAATCTTCAAAAACAAAAGACTGTTGCTAGTTTTTTTTTCTCTCTCTCGTTCCCTTTCCCTTTTTCTCTCCCTTTTCTGTGGTTTTCGAGCTGATCGGGGTCATAAAACCCCTTATTTTAGCGTAGTTGCAGTGAAATTGATATACTGATTTTCACTAACCACACACAGCTATGTACACCTATTGAGTAATTGCAATAACAACGTCATATCAAAAAGCAAAAAACCAAATCGGAATAAATTAACATATAGTCATACCTTGCAACATTCACAACACGCATGTTTACAGCTGTATACATGTATTAATCATATTATTCAGAGAAATCAATTGCACCAGTTTCTTGTCATTTTGATGCAATTCGAGGCTGATTCATCTAGCGAATTCCAAATCACATCACATGGTTAATTAATTCTGATTTTTTTTTTTTTTTTTTTTTTTTGCTTTTTGCTTTTTAATATGGCAACGTTATTGCAATAAGGTTTATATATTTTATTTTCATATGCATTCACCATAGCATTACTTTAAGTTTATAATAATCTTTATAAATAGAAATGTTTCTAAATGAAAGTTGTTGGTGTTTTGTTGGGTCCAACAAAGGAATCCGAGAGCATAAAATGGTAGGATCCATGACCTTAGCGTGACATACGTGTAAAATTCATTAATAATTCATAACAGTTATGACCAGTATTTGAGTCACATGTATACTTTTGTAAACCCCAATACAAATCAACTGAGTTCATGAATTATTAACCAGTAGAATTAACTTTATAGGCGTTTACAATGGCTCGCCTTCGGCTCGCCATTGTAAACGCCCATACAGATCTCCCGCTCATATTTTATCTACTACTTAAAAATATCCCTAGGAGGGAAAGCAGTTACATTGGCGAGACCACTCACCATATTTCTTCGCGCGTCCACGAGCAGCTGTCTTCGGACAAAAAAAATCACACATTTACAAATATCTGAATCCTTCGAAAACCTGCCGTGATGCTTGCTCTGAGGAATGTTTTTGTCACCATTTTTGACTCTGCCAACACAAATTTCCAAACTAGGTTGTGCACATTAAGTGGGAAAAACTGGCATTAAACCTTCAAGTTAAACATGTACATCTTTCTTTATCTGTGTCATGTAATATGAAATACCTTTTGGTCCTTTCACATGTGTACAATTTATTTAATTGCAACGTCATTGTTATTAGCTATTTGTATGTATTGCATTATGCAACACCTATTCTTGTATTTGTTAGGAAATTCAAACTATAACTTATTTGTTACTGAAGATGACATAACATGACATAAGTATGTGTCGATTCATGTATTACAATTTGAAATGTGTTGTTTTATGCCTTCAAATAGAAATGTATTTTACTCACCGATTCTGCGGGATAGAAGAGATCTTTTGAATTACACAGTATGTGTTTACTGATACATACTCAGTGATAGATAACGCTTTATTGAACGCTTTATTTTTCTTTTAGAAAATATCCTATCGGAAGATGGGCGACGAAAATACTTCGAGAGTTCCTGTCAGGGACAAGGTATCTTATTATCCCATTTCGGTTTAACTTTGTTGTTGTTTATCGTCTTTGGTGCGATTGTCTTGAATTGGCAGCGACGTTTGTATGGGCAATTTATTGACTGCTTTCAGTTTTTGATGAACCTCAATCAATGGTGTCAACTTTATTTTTCAGAAGTCTTCCTCTGAATCATTGGTCGGTTTGCTGGGACAGGTTGGACAACGTTTGAAAGTACGCACTAAGATAAACAAAATTCTCATACACTTTACGACCAACCCGTTAATACTATTATTTCGTTTATACAATCACACTTTTGTTTACAGATGGACCTTGAGAAAAACTGGAAGTTGTCCGTTTTTGCAGCTGTGTTAGTGGTAACCGTGACAGTTCTTGTATCACACTATTCGCAATTTGGGTAAGTTATAGCAAGATGAAGTAATAACAAATATATAGAGCTTTTTTAATTGAGTGCTGAAATAAATTCCTGCAATTGCTTTTGGATGTTGTATTGCTGTGCTCTGTGATTGGCTAAAAAATTCGCGCCAAGAAATATCTGTCATAAAGTATATTAAAGTGCCACTGTGATCAAAAATATACATTTTCTGTTCTCTTCATATTTTGAAAATATAAGTACTCGCTACTTACCTTGCGAAGTTTCAAGTCAAAACTCGTACGGGAACTGCCATTATTTTAACTTTACATTTCGAATTCGGCTTGCCGCCATTACTCAATTAAAAAATGGCCGGGACCGAACCCTGAGAATTGGATCGAGTTGGCCTAAAGATTTTGTGACGTCATTGACTCAACACGTGCCTTTTGGCTTTGTTGTCTGTGACCCGGAGGGAACTGCGTTGATTCATTGACGTCACAAATCAAGTCACGCTTACCAGATCGCAAACCAGTAGAACATAGGTTCGGATTTATGAACGGAGTAATGGCGGACGGATTTTACGTGATTTTCGTGGGTTTTCGGCCAGTTATTTGTCGGCTGTGTAACAATATATCAATCTAATTTATAGCAGTTGCATTTGTCTAAAAACCTATTAGATACATTTGCGTTAAAAAAGGGGAAAAGAAATGCAAAAATTTTTGTCGTAGTGGCACTTTAAACTCGGTAATGTTTCCCGCAACTTGTGTCCCAACAAAATGCGACAGAACTTGCACGAAACGTTGCCAAGTTTACCACCGCCTCAATCTAACTTAAAAATAATACAAAATTCGTTCTGTTTGATGTAAGTTTCCATTTGTAACGATCACTTTGCTGTTGTTGCAGATCCAAGACAGCAGAAACTCCAACTTACTTTTTACCGCATACAAAAACATGGTTCCAGGGAGAAAACGATCAACCGACGTATGATTTTGGTAAGCAATGATATTTTTTAAAACAACTTTGTAAAATGCAGGACTGCAGCATTCGTTATAAGTTTTTTTAATTGAAAAAGACGTTCTTTAATATTTGATCAGTTCCAGCTAATTTTCGGGGAAGAAGGAACTTGAAGCACAGTAGACAGAGAACTCAAAGCAATAATTTGACTACCAGTAACAACGTCAGTATCTACTCTATTGGAGAAGCGCACAGAAACAAACCTATTAATTGACTCAAAACGTTAAAGTGCCCATAACGATTTTTTAATTTTATTTTCTTATCTAAATCTACACGTCGCGTTATGAAATTTTTTTTTATTTTAGCAAAACGTGAATTTTTTTCTGATTTTTTAATGTCGCCGCCATTTTGGACCACTATTCGCATAAGTCTCCTCTCGATCGGTCGGACAGGAGCTTTGACGTAATTAAGGGACGCGTGTTCGAGACTTATTCCCATCTCACTTGTAAATAAACGGACATTTTTTATTCTTGCCAAAAATGCCTGAAAGAAATGTCGCAGCGCGCTGTAACAACATGTCTGACCCCGAGAAAAAAATTTCTATGCACAAGAACCAACGTCACAGACTGATCTCGTGGGCTTATTATGAGTCCGTTGCCATTCTTATCAGCGGGGCGGGTCGACCGCAAAACAATAGGATTTCGAAGACTTTAAAAAATCATGTATTAACCTGATTTTTACCAGTGTATAAATAAAAATGACGATGATGAAAAACGCTCTATTTAGCCCCCCCGCTCCCCCCGCCCCCCACAAAAAAAACGCGGAAGACACAGCACTTGGGTCAGGTTAGAATCTCATAATGCTCTTGATCTCAGCGTTTCCAACTTCCAATTTCATATGACTTTCTTATCAAGTTCTGTTTTCAGTATATCAATGATAGTGTTTGCCTTGCATATTCGCACAATACGTTCCTGGAACAAAATGTTCATGAACTTGTTAAAAAAGACGAGATCAATACCTTCCTATCTTACAAATCTATACAGCAACATTCGGACTGCATATAATGATGCTTCTTTTCTTTGTGGACCAGATCAAAAAGATAATAATTTTAACATTGCTTTGCTCTAAATTAATGGATTTCAGGAGTAAGAATGGATCCTGAGGTCCGTGACTGCAGCAGTGAAGTACATTGGAAGAAGACCTTCTCTGATCTAGACTACAGCCTTCTCGGTTATGATATCCTCTTTGGTTATCCACTGGCGAACGGACGAGATCCAGGGTTTAGACATCCAATTTTCAGGGCTGATTTTTCCAAACCGAAACAAACTTCTGATTGTCGCTATATAGTTCCTCAAGGTTTCACTGTGATCCCCAGCGAATCTTGTGTTGTATCGTTTGAGTCCAAATTGATTCGAAATAAACAGCAGTTGTCATCACACCTTGGTGTACAAGCAAGCATCAAAGGTATGTTGGCTAAAAAAGAAACCAATTAAATAGTAGTTTTTTCACAGATTAATCCTGTTTTATGCTTTTTGTTAGCGTCAATTTATTTTCAACAGTGAGAAAATACCTTTGGAAATTCGCAATTAGGTTAGCTGCATGTTGGCCGGGCTGTATGCTAATGTCCAACTCTATATGCTAGCTCCCTTTGTAATGCCCTTCACGCGATTTATTATTATTGAAAGAATGCACAATAGGTTTGAAAAGTCGTATTTGTTCGTACTCAATCTTGTTCCACATACGCCTATGCCCGAAGAGGGGGAAGGGGGGTATTTTACGAACATTTTGGCTGCATATTCATGAACTGCTTCGGTTTGCGTAAACATGTGAGAAGGGTTTTAAATTCCTGATGTCAATCAAACCGGCCTTCTCAAGAGATGAATAATAATTTAAAAAGTAGCTTGCCCAGTTTCAACCAAAACGGCTCAAAAACCATACCCTTTGGCGCCGCACATACCTATATAGCTTATATATAAGGGAGAAAACCCAAGGGGTTCCTTTGTAAGGGTCCCTAATATAAAACCTCCCTGGGAGAGTCCAGGCTTCTCCCCTATACGAACCGATCTATTCGAAAAATGGGCATACATACATATTTAACATTTTAGAACATCTTAGAACGTTTTCAAGCTTGAAATTGGCCTGATGTGTCCTTATCATGTTCTATTGACAAAGATCGAAATCTAGAATTATAATTGAGCACAGGTCGAAAAATTACATTGTTTTGGAAGGAAAAACTGGTTAGTGTTGCAAGGAGAGAAGCGCACACACCAAACATTTTGAGCATTACCCCGCAGGGAGCTAAAATTCAACATCATGCACTCTTTTTATTCAGGTGGTGGCTGGGGATTTGAGTTTTCTGCCAGTGCTGGCTACAAGATGGATACAGCTGAAATGTCAACAGGCGAATTCTTGTTCGTGATTTCCCACGCCGAGTGTCAAAATTATTACAGCATGATCGACTTCTCGAATCCACCACCATTCGATCCTGGTTTTCTTGCCAAGGCAAAAGCACTCGCCGACCCGAAGGTCAGTGATGAAACAGTTCTAGAGTTTATTGGATATTATGGTACTCATTTCTTTACTGAAGTGACGTTTGGAGCAAAGTTTGTCCAACACCACAAGATTAGCCAGAAGACCTATGAATCCTTGAAGAAAAGCAAAATAAGTGTGGAAGACCAGGCAAGTTATTCAGGGTTACTCAGCATTGGAGGAGGATTTTCTTTGGACAAAGAACAAAGCGAGGCCGCATCAAACTTTGCAAAGTCTGTTGAGACGACCACTTATACAGTTGGATCTACTCCACCGAGTAACGGAGATGCAATGACTTGGGCTGCTTCTGTTGACCAGAATCCTGTACCCATGCTGTATTCACTTTCTTCAATCGAGATCTTGTTCACTGAGCCGTTCGTCAAAGACCTACCACCCGGCTTTGACTATGATACAGTAAGACAAAAACTGAATAATGCTTCACACATCTATTGTCAAGCTCAGAAAAAACAAGGAATGATTTACTCATGTGAACCCCGCTTTCACCTTGAATCTGAGGGTGTAGAGATTTTTGAAACAGGTATTTTTATAAAAATAGAGCGTGCCGCTAGAAGATATAGTCCCCAGCTCATCTTAAGGAACGCCATCTGGTTTTGGAATAAAATGACCCATTTTAGGCTTCCTCGAAACCCGGGCTTTCTGGAGACTACAAAAGAAAGTAAACCACTTTTCTTTAATTTATTAAGATTACTGTGTATCCCTTGGACGTGTTTACAATACATCATATGGAGCGCTTCTTTAAAACATTCGGCCAAATTAAACAAAAAAAAGCCATATCAAAGCGCGATCGATTGATGCCCTCCAAGAGATCTCAGTATTGACGCTAAAAACCCATACATCTAGAACTTTTAAAAGGTAGGGCGATTGTGTGTTAGGTAATTCACAGTAGTAAAACATAACTATGAGTCTTTTTACACCTTACCCTTTTGCCTAGACTGCAAAACAGTCCGCATTGCGTCTGCGGGACACTACAGTATTTGTCATTTGTGAAGAAAAAGAACATGGCGTAAGAACAACGAACAGGCAGCCGCACGAACGAAATAAATATGATAATAGGGACTGGAAACAGAAATGGTTGAAATAAGAGTCAGGATTTTATTGTACAAAGCAAAAATTTAGTTTACGACGTTATTCGAAGAGTGTCTGGTACGATCAAATGAAACCTAAACCGTTTTCCTACCAAAATATACGCATGTGATTTAGACCTAATCCCTAAAATTTCCTTTGTTTCTAAAGCGAAAAGGACAAAACCTATTTTCCCACCAGAAAGCAACCAGACCAAACTGACGTTTAAAAAAATCATGCCCTTTAGCCGCACACTGATATTTTGGTTATTTTGGCAGGATACAAGTATCTCCAAAACATAGACAACTCCACGTGTCTAGAGTTTTGTCGTCAAGATCAGAATTGCACCTCTGTGGTATACAGTGAGCTGCATCCACCCTTCAGGAGCTCAATTTGCAGATTTTTCAATGCCACAGATACCAACCTGACACTGATTGATCCAACCATCTACGATCCTCCCAGGCGATCATATCTCATCATATTGGAGAGCAGAGAAAAAAGTTATTACTTTAACGCTGCACTGGAAGGTGCACCATTTTTAGCATATATCTCAGACCAAAAAAGATGCGAATGGGATTGTTCTCAAATTTCCAGTGGAGCCAAGGGATTTTTTTGTGACGCCTACAGCTACGCCTACCACACTGGGAACTGTTCCCTCTATTCAGGGAAAGACATAACAAATATTGTCCTGTCGAACAATTCATACGTGATGTTGTAGTGAAAACATAACAGCACATAATACTAGGACTTGTGTATAGAGCGGTTTTCAATTGAGTCAGCGTCGAAAGTAATTTCGTGATTGCTTTGGTTTCAGTTGCATTGCTACGCTTTGTGATTGGCTGAAAAATCTTGCTCCACTTTCTTAAACAATCAGAAGTAAAACCACTGAACCCAATCTTGACTCGCTCGCACGCGTTTTCCCGCGCTTGACGCAGGCGACATATATTTGCTTCGAGTTCTGATTGGTTCATTGGATTGTCTGCGTCTGTTGTGATTGGCCAAAGTGATTACTTTGGTTTTGGTTTTACGACACTCAATTGAAATCTGCTCTAAATCCTAACGTTCATAAACTGCGTTTTCATTCATTTAACTATCGAATTGCTTTGTCATATCAAAATTTTTGATAATATGATTTCCCCAATTTTGACTTACAATAGCGAAATCTGAGGTTTATATACTAAATCATATTTCAAGTCTCAGGACAGTTCACCAATCGAAAAAACACACTTGACACTTACAGTTCTATTATCTGTAAACGGTACCCAGAAGTGAAAGCAAGGCATCTAATATTGCATGCAGGGCTGAACTTGGCCAATTCTCTATGATCATTGATATAAATACAAAAATTCTTAACAACGTAAGTTATCTTCAAAGTTAAGATCAAAGCTCTCTTGTAAAACAATCGTTACTAACGTCAATTAATCTCCATTGTAATGGTAAAAATAGCTTTTCTTCTTATCGTAGGAAGATGCTTGAATATGATAATCTTTTTGACATTAATCTCGATAGATCTCTCATGAATGAGAAATACATCGCACGTTGGAAACATAGCTCGCAGTATTCCAAAAAACTAGATTTTTACAGCGTGTCTAAAAGCAAATATGACCCTTAATTTATTTAGATTTAACAGAGGGTCTTAACAGGGTTAACAGTTAGCCGTAAAACGGCCCAAAAATTTAGTCGTTGGGCGTAAAAACCTTTTGGCGTAAAAAATGCTAACCGAAATTTATAGCCACGATTTTTCATTTGCCATCTCTTGTTAAGACTGTTTAATGTTGTTATGCGAGTTTGTGTCTCGGTCCCACAATGGTCCTAAGACCTCAAATGTGTTTTACAGCAATAGGAATTAATTTTTAACTTTTTTAAATAATAGAAGTTAATTTTCAACTTTTTGAAGCAATGGAAATTAATTTTTAAGATTTCTGTTAACCGTTAAGCCTGCCGCACACTTGAGGAAAGTGCTGAGCAAAATTCCTCGCGAGGCAGTTAGCTCAGCTGTTTCCGCAAGTATGCGCTGGATTTTTGGTGAGTTTTTCGCCTCGCGAGGTCGTGAGGCAAATATCTGACGTGTTTGATATTTTTGCCTCACGAGACAAATTCCTCATCGTGTGCGGGCACCGCGAGAATCTGGCTGAGCCAAATTAATCGATTAGCCAATAAAATTGCATGGCAAGCTCACGTGATTTCAAGCTCGACATTCAAGATGGCGGACGACGAGATGTTAAAACTTCTCGTAGCTCTTCTTATCCGTTTGTTTGTGGTCCACTCAGAGTATACAAAATGTAATATTACATTTGTATAACTGCAATTGCTGTAATTGATATTGAAACAAAGTTTTAATATCCACTTTTTTCTGCCTAATTGCAGTAATGTTCATAGGAAAATGAAAAATGAAAAAAGCCAAATAGGAATTAATTAGCTTAATCATCATTCACAGCGACACGCGGCACGATTAAGCGTGCAGCGGCTATTGTTATTTGTGTGTCTAATTAATTCCTATTGGCCTTTTTTCCATTTTTCACTTTTCTATGACAACGTTATTGTAATTAGGTGTAATTTAAATTTAGCATTTTATTAGATTTTAATACAGTAAACATGCAACATACAAGGCTGCATAGAACTCGACAAGTTTATCCTCTGGATGTCGAGCTTGAAATCACGTGAGCTCGCCATGCAATTTTATTGGCTAATCGATTAATTTGGCTCAGCCAGATTCTCGCGGTGCCCGCACACGATGAGGAATTTGTCTCGTGAGGCAAAAAATATCAAACACGACAGATATTTGCCTCACGACCTCGCGAGGCGAAAAACTCACCAAAAATCCAGCGCACACTTTCGGAAACAGCTGAGCTAACTGCCTCGCGAGGAATTTTGCTCAGCACTTTCCTCAAGTGTGCGGCAGGCTTAACGGGAAGAAATGAACCGTTAGCCGTAAAAAGGCCAAAATTTTAACGTTGATCGTAAAAGCCACCACCCCATTGAGATCCTCTTGACAATAAAAAAATACTGACAAAAAAGTATAAGTGAAACAAATCCGGTAGATACGACGAAATCTCTAGTAGTGAAAGACTTAGCTTCGCACCTTTTGTGGAATCAATGATATCGAGGATGAAATTCATTTTCTGTTTTATTGTCCCAATTATTCATCTATAAGAGGTGATTTCTTCAATAAATCGTATAATCGATTTCCGAATTTCAAACAGTTACCACTTAAAGAAATCATTATGGAATTGATAAACTTCGCTGATTATTTCATTACAATGCATCTGTTGTTGTTGTAAAACGTTTATTCCTAGTGTTTTGATCAGCGAAGCAGATTGTTAACAGTTCAGTCTAGTAGGATTTTATTCTTATTTTTCTTGTAATCCATTTTTATTGCAATCGTTTTTGTTGACTTTCTTTACTATCTTGCGCTTTTAATTTGCAATACTGTAACGATTTATGGTCATGCAAATAAAGATTACTGGCCCCGGTTGTTCAAAAGGTGGATAGCGCTATCCACCGGATAAATCACTATCCAGTGGATAACGCAATTGGTTTTGCACACCTTTATCCGCTGGATAGCGATTTATCCGGTGGATAGCGCTATCCACCTTTTGAACAACCGGGCCCTGCTGTTGTTGTTGTTGCTAAAATGGACATACAACTGTACTTGCAAAGGCTGACTCTATATTTACGACAACGAGACAGCAATGCTGACTTTCTCTTTTGTTGGTTTGTTTGTTTGTTAATTTGTTTTATTTCGGGGAATTATATTAAATTTCTGTCTGAAAGGCTGGCAACAGATTTTTAAATCTGTTAAAACTGTAATAGGGAAGACCAGTGTGGATATTTCCCCGCCACACGATGCAATACGCAGCTCTTTCAAGGTCTTCTCTGATTTGCTGAGAAAACAATAGAACAAACAACACAGTTCAATGGCCTTGAAAACAAAAGAGCTGCGTGATACCCAGGTTCAATGTAATTAAAGGTTATTAAGAGCTGCGTGGTGTCTGCGCCACACATCCATACCTAAAGTAAATACTCTATTAATCCCGCGAGGGCTTACTTATTTCAAGCGCGTTTGAGGTGGGAGGCTTTATAGAGTGGAGTACTTATTATAATATGCAAGCGAAACACTAGCAGTTTAGTTAATTACTCTTTTTTGTAAATCATCAATTTCAATAAGTTCCCACAAGTAAAATAAAATGTTGAAAAAAACTTGCACAATATGTATAATGTCACTCTGATTTCCATGTACTGAAGCACAAGTACGGGTAATATTTTTTACAAAACTCGCGAGTACGATATGTAATTAAATTCGTGTCCAGATTGGTGCGGTAAAAATGTACCGGTAATACAGCCTGTCGTCTATTAACATTCTTGCCATTCTTTAGATGCTCAGTTGCCATAGTAACAGCTTGTACCCAAAAATGTGCATCCTGACTGGTAAATCTCGTGAACCAACATTGCAAGACAAGAAAATTAGGCTTTATGTTGCAACTCATGATAGTTAGTGTAGGTTAGTTCTGTCTAAGCAACTGTCTAAGCATAAAGTTCTTTTTTATGCGCCACATAACAGTCGACATATAATAAACATTCTATTTATAGATCAGCTGTGTAGCCTGGCCTGCGTGGCAGGCGTTCGAAGGGGGGAGGAAGGGGGAGGAACCACTAGAAAGTTATTTTCAGAATCAACTCTATGTACATTGAATAGTTGAATGGTAAAATATTTCTTGTTTTGAACGTCGTGTTAGTGAGTTATTGAGATTTGAATTTACAAAATGCTAATTACATGACGTCAACCCGGGAATCATTTATTATACAACTACTTGTTTTCACCTCCAAGTAATATGTTTTACGAATAAATTGACTATCCACAGTTTATTTTTAGTATTTATCAAATTAATTATCCTCAAGCTGTAAACTGTGCATTGTAAATTGGCGTAGAAATAATGGCAAATTCCCGGGTTGATCTAATCTAATTAGCATTTTGTAAATTCAACGAAGCTTTATTGATCACTTATATTTAATTAGTTAACTGTGGGCTTTTAGTTTTTAACTGATAATTTATAGTTTTTAAGATAGTTTGATAGTTTTTGAGATTTTATGTAAACCGCTTTTGGATACCTTCAGAAAAGGCGCTATATAAATTGCATATATTATTGTTATTATTTTACATTTGATTCATTTTAGGCCCTGTCCACACTAATGCGTTTTCGTTTGAAAACGAATAAGTTTTGATGCGGTTTCAAAAGTGGAGACTTTTGAAAACGCAACGTTTTGAAAACGCTTCGTTTCTAGTATGGACAGGTGAGAACTTTTGAAAACGGTGACGTAAAAAGTGTCACATGCCATCGGTTCCAGTCCAAATCGGAGCATCTATCGGCACCTTTAAAACATGCGCAATCCCAGGTCCCAGTCGTTTTCATCGTTTTCGAGCGTTTTAGTGTGGACGATACGAAAACACTATTGTGGACGAAAATATTTTGCTTCGTTTTCGCCGAGATAAAAACGGAGACTTTTGAAACCGCATTAGTGTGGCTAGGGCCTTAGTTTACAGTGCATTTAATCCTTTTAAGTGCCTATCACCCCTAGAAAGTTATTTTCAGAATCAACTGTATGTACATTGAATAGTTAAATGGTAAAATATTTTTTGTTTTGAACGTTGCGTTTGTGAGTTATAGAGATTTGAATTTACAAAATGCTAATTAGATTAGATCAACCCGGGAATTTGCCATTATTTCTACGCCAATTTACAATGCACAGTTTACAGCTTGAGGATAATTAATTTGATAAATACTAAAAATAAACTGTGGATAGTCAATTTATTCGTAAAACATATTACTTGGAGGTGAAAACAAGTAGTTGTATAATAAATGATTCCCGGGTTGACGTCATGTAATTAGCATTTTGTAAATTCAAATCTCAATAACTCACTAACACGACGTTCAAAACAAGAAATATTTTACCATTCAACTATTCAATGTACATAGAGTTGATTCTGAAAATAACTTTCTAGTGGTTCCTCCCCCTTCCTCCCCCCTTCGAACGCCTGCCACGCAGGCCAGGCTACACAGCTGATCTATAAATAGAATGTTTATTATATGTCGACTGTTATGTGGCGCATAAAAAAGAACTTTATGCTTAGACAGTTGCTTAGACAGAACTAACCTACACTAACTATCATGAGTTGCAACATAAAGCCTAATTTTCTTGTCTTGCAATGTTGGTTCACGAGATTTACCAGTCAGGATGCACATTTTTGGGTACAAGCTGTTACTATGGCAACTGAGCATCTAAAGAATGGCAAGAATGTTAATAGACGACAGGCTGTATTACCGGTACATTTTTACATAAAATCTCAAAAACTATCAAACTATCTTAAAAACTATAAATTATCAGTTAAAAACTAAAAGCCCACAGTTCACTAATTAAAAATAAGTGATCAATAAAGCTTCGTTACATATTATTAAATCTTAATAATTATAAATAATACCTTAAAAATTATCAACAAATGGACTTTATCGCGTCCCGCCATTTTGCATAAAAACAAAAGATTTAACGCCGCCCAGTCTCGCAGTGAAAAAGTTGAAAACGAGGTTGGGCGGGCAAAAACAAAGCATTTTATTCTCCGGGAAGTCAACATGGCCGCCACGTGATAGAGGCCTATAAGTTCAAAACTACAGATCCACAGTTACTAAAAATACGTGTTCAATTACGTAGTCAGACCAGCCTTGCAGTTTATTGTGTCTTTGTCCATTTTTTTTTTGGCCGATGAGGTCTCTTGCAGATCCTACGTATGCCGTTAGCAGAATTATCGTTTGCGGTCCTTTGCAGATTTTACTTTTGTTTCAACAAAAAGCTTTCTTAAAAAGATACGACTTTAAAAACTCGGTGATCATGACCCAATGTAGAAAATTATTTAAGTGTAACTTTTGTTACGGAGTACAAGTAGTCGATTTGCTTGAGTATATTTCTAAAATAACAAAAAGGTATTTGCATTTCGGAACGCAATTAACCTCCCCGGGCATACCGCAAGTAAGGAATTTGAAAGACCAGACATTTGACTGCCTACAAAACATTGTTAAGTGTCGTTTAGAGAATTCAGCGAGTCATTCTATGTGAGCTACAACTAAATCTGTTCAGATTGTGGAGAATTTCACCAAACTTTAACTATCGTTTTTCTGTTGGTACCCTGTGATACAAATGTACATCCGTGTATCGAATAAATCTTGTAGTTGTCCCGCCATCTTGTGGAGTTCTGATCGTCAAACAAACTTTTTCTAAAAAGACATACGCCCGAGTGTTTGTTTGCAGGGACACGCTTGCCCTTGCAATTGACAGACACGTAAGAAAGTTGTAGCCTCAAATCTATCAGATGAGAGGGCTGCTCGTTATCTATCTTAATCATAATTTCCCAGCATCAAACCTTGAATTATTTGAGTTAGTGCTAACTTTTGAGTCTGTGAATGAAATCCTAAAGTGTGACCATTCAAATGAAAGCTATTGAGCAGTACTTTCCTGTGGTACTGTTTATTATGCTGCAGAAGGTGGTTCTAACTTTTAAGTCTGTGGATGAAATCCTAAAGTGTGACCATCCAAGTGAAAGCTACTTATAATCACTACTTTCCATTAGCACTGTTTATTGTGCTGTAGGTTCTAACTTTTAAGTCTGTGGATAAAATCCAAAAAGAAAGTGTGACCATTCCGCAAACATCAGACAGACAGACATCTTTGCTAATTTTCGGAAAATGATCGGATACGTTCGTATAACCTTCAGACAATATTAAGAAAATGTCTTAAATGGCTTCTTGGAAATATGAAATTTCTCTTTGTTCGCGTGTTGTTGAAAACAGCGAATGATTGAGTTACTGATATCTAGTTGAACACCCACGGTAGAGGAATTATACATCTCCGCGCACTCATCATGATTATCTTCTCATATCTCCACACCGATAATCAGTATAGTAATTATGTTATTTTTAATGTCGCGTCTTGTGTTGGCCTAGTACAGTTAAAGGTATAGTTTTATTTGCTGCTGCAGTCTGGTTTTAATGTCGCGTCCTGTGTTGGCCTAGTACAGCTGAAGGTAGTTTTCTTTGCTGTTGCAGTCTTGTTTTAATGTCGCGTCCTGTGTTGGCCTAGTACAGCTGAAGGTAGTTTGCTGTGCTGTTGCAGTCTGGTTTTAATGTCGCGTCCTGTGTTGGCCTAGTACAGCTGAAGGTAGTTTGCTGTGCTGTTGCAGTCTGGTTTTAATGTCGCGTCCTGTGTTGGCCTAGTACAGTTGAAGTTAGTTTTCTTTGCTGTTGCAGTCTGGTTTTAATGTCGCGTAATGTGTTGGCCTAGTACAGCTGAAGGTAAGTTTGCTTTGCTGTTGCAGTTTGGTTTTAATGTCGCGTCCTGTGTTGGCCTAGTACAGCTGAAGGTGGTTTACTGTGCTGTTGCAGTCTGGCTTAAATGTCGCGTCCTGTGTTGGCCTAGTACAGTTGAAGGTAGCTTTCTTTGCTGTTGCAGTTTGGTTTTAATGTCGCGTCCTGTGTTAGCCTAGTACAGCTGAAGGTAGTTTGCTGTGCTGTTGCCGTCTGGTTAAATGTCGCGTCCTGTGTTGGCCTAGTACAGTTGAAGGTAGTTTTCTTTGCTGTTGCACATCTGGTTTTAATGTCGCGTCCTGTGTTGGCCCAGTACAGTTGAAAGTAGTTTCTTTGCTGTTGCAGTTTGGTTTTAATGTCGCGTCCTGTGTTGGCCTAGTACAGCTGAAGGTAGTTTTCTTTGCTGGTTTTAATGTCGCGGCCTGTGTTGGCCTAGTACAGCTTTAGGTAGTTTGCTGGGCTGTTGCATTTTGATTGTGCTGGAAATAAAACAATGTTTTGCAAATTATATTTTTTGAAGAAACTGACGTAATCTTTGGGCAAGTTGTCATCGGCAAAGGGAATGTTTTCTACAGCGAAGAACGTATGCAATACACCTGGCTTGTTTTTTCCTTTGCCATCCTTATACCGGAAGGTACAACAAGCCGCACTCCAAATTCTGCTGGGAACATTAATGGGGTAGTCCTTATCCTTGTAATCACTGAACCCGCTGGCTCCAAAAAATCTTGGTTGATCACTATAGTAAAAAGTCGATGGCATCACACCAACAATGATGTGCATTCTAACATTTTCGGTCGCAACACCGTTATAATTCGCACAGTTTTCACGACCCCACATTACTAGCGCTTGTTCTTTGACTCTCCATATCCCGCTATTTATGCTTCCAAACTGCGGTATATTGTTTGTGTAAGTAAAGGTGGCTACAATCCTATCTTTCTTCCCTCGGCCGTATGCTGCCGCTATTAAATGCCCTTTATGTATAGCAGCATACTCTTTTACCCCCACGTTAAGTAGAGGGCATGCTTTTTTTGGCGAAGCAGCCTTGCCCTTATTCAAAGCGTTTTTCCATTTAGCATCCATTTTTTGCTGTTTGTTTGCCTTTTGCTTATAACATATCTTAACTTTTGACGACGCCTTGAAGTCGCTAGCTTTTTGTTGAAAATCTGGTTTGAGAGCAGAACTTTGTTTGAAATCAGTTGATGGACGTACGTATTTGGCATTCAACTGTTGTTCATTCATTACAGTAGCTGAATAGATCGGCGTTCTGTTCTCGCAGTCATAAAGTACTGCTACCGCACCATTTTCACACAAATACGCCAGGTTTTGTTTGTTGCCTTGGAATTTCCCAAGCTGTTCCAGACCAGATGGAGAGTAGCCAGTCAACTTTTTGTCTAATTTAGGCCGCGGCTTTCCTTGCGTGTTGCAGGCATCCATAATGTTGCACTCACAGCCAGTAAACCCACTCGACTGACATTGCCCTGCTATTTCTTGTAACAAATGCCACATGATTACGACGGTCAGTACGCCTCCACAAAATTTCTTCATGGTTTTTCTGGTTACATTAAAATGAAAAAGAAACAATTGGGTTAATTCATGGAAAATTTGTTGTTCTCGTATCATCTATAAGCGACCTTAAGCAATACCGACGGCGACGGTAGCTTTCTTAGACGCCTCTTAAATACTTCAAAGCAATTGAAGACGTCTTCAAGCAGGCTACAACGTTAACGACGGCAACGGCAACGGCAACGAGAACGTCCAAGAACTTCGCCTTTTTTAAAAAACGAGGTCTACATGTTAGGAAAAGTCTAACTTTTTCTAATACATTACAGCAAAGCATAACTGTTTGTAAACATCGGCCCAATATAGGTTAAATTATCAATTTAATATTGCTCTGCACGGGTATTAAATACTTGGGTACATTTCCATGTCGTTAGATCGAAAAATCATGAAGGTACAGGAGACTTTTTCTTTTCTTTACCTGTAATAGAACGTGGTTCGTGAATAGTTCAGATACATTCTCAGGGGAATGGGGAATAACCCTCTATGGTGTGTTATACCCAGGAAAGGGGTAGCAGATCCAGGGGAAGGGACTGGGACTCGCCCCTACGTACTCTGTTGTTTTCATTCTGACCAATTAGCTGTTGTTGTTGTGTTCAATGTGTTGTTGCTTGTTGCTTGTTTATTATTATTATTATTATTATTATTATTATTATTATTATTCTGAACCAATTTCACCCCCCCCCCCCCCCCCCCCCCTTTTTTTTTTCAGCTTTAGGGCCTCCATCTGCCACAGAAGGAGTGAAGAAATTGTAATTTTGGTATTTTAAAGGTACAATTTAAAGGTTCCGGCCAAAAAGTGCTGTAAAGTGACAGAAGTAGCAATAAATAAATAAATACAATTTAATAAAGAGAAATTTCAGTGGAATCCGCGAGGTGGCTCTTACTTCCACTGTTTCCCAATAAGAGTTTAGAAATGTTGGTTTTTGAGGAGGGAGGAAAACCGGAGTACTGCACCCGCCCCAGGGGTAAAAAGCTGGGGGCAAATGCACCAACCCCAGGGATAATAAGCTAGGAGCAAGTGAACCAACCCCAGGGGTAATAAGCTAGGAGCAACTGCAACAACCCCAGGGGTAATAAGCTACTGCATCCACCCCAGCAGTAATAAGCTAGGAGCAACTGCGCCAACCCCAGGGGTAATAAGCTAGGAGCAACTGCACCAACCCCAGGGGTAATAAGCTAGGAGCAACTGTACCCATTCCAAGATCTCAAATTTCCTTAACACTTTCCTCTCTTCTCAAATTGAAAAAAGATTCTGAAAACGTTCTTTTTCTTTGACCAAAAGATTGTTATTTATAATTATAGACCTAACTCTAAAATTCAATAAAACCTTATGAGCCAAGTAATAAACCTACGATGTTATCCTTGTATTCTGAACTATTACTAAAAAGTAAGTTTTGTTCATACCACGCCACATAGGGACTGTTTCATTTCAGCAAAAAATATTTAAATAACGAATCTCGTTGCCACCGAACATATGAATTCATGCATTGTGTAGTTGAATTGAGAGGCTTCATAGGACCATGTTAACCCCAATATAACGAAGTCCCCGGTATAATGAACGATGCTCTTCAGCCCGGCCAAAGTTATGGTAAAATGCATGAAACAGAACCCTGATATAACAAATCCGGTACAACGAAATATCATTAATATAACGAACACAACTTAAAATCTAACGAACAAATTTCATCGTGCGTGACTTGTACAGTAGTTTTACTGCAGTCAGAATAACAATGCGATTATAATTTAGCTATGCAGCTATATGCAGATAGTAAATGGGTCATTACAATTCTTCAAATCCGGAAAAACTGATTGGTGCCACGTAGCACTGTTTAATTTTGAGGCAAAATAATTATTAGCCAAACCCCGATATAACGATGATTTTGGTCGTTTTCCCACAAATTCGCTGTAACAGGGTTTCTTTTTTCACAATACTGAGTGTTGAGCCTCGATTTGGTTTAAATTAATGCATCTAGGCGTGGCAGGGGTAGGTTTTTAATGTTTTAGTTCAAATGTCCTATTATTTGCTTTTGGGCACTCAAAGTCCATCTTTGACCGAGATTTTCGGTTTCTTACCCCAGTGGAACAACCGATACCATTCTTAAATGTTCACTTATATCCAAAACAAAATTGACCTTGGTGTTATTTATCGCGCCATTTTCATACTGCCACGTTTGGGTGTCAAAACATCCCACAGCAGTACAATAGCAGAAGTTGTCTTGTGCAGGAATTGTGTCTCAATCGATATGTGTTAAGAAATAGTTGGACATTTCAGCACAATATTTGTAGATGGGGAAACAGTTCGAGTCTTTTTCTTTCTCAGCTTTTCAGATCGTCATTGGCCGAAAATAACAATCCGAGAAGGAATGCCAGAGCTTTACAATTGTCCACTGCAGTGATGAACATTCAGTTTATAAAACGTGAAATAATTTTCATCTTATGACAAACTTATAAGATGGCAACAAACTATTGGCCATTGGCCAATAGTTTGTCCTATTGTCCTTTCATTCACAACGCGGACAAAATAACAGGACCCAAACGATCTATTAAAATCACTGATCGTTTTACATGTACCTCCGTAAATGTTATCTACTGCATAACATGTACTTTTTGCAAAAAGATATACATTGGCGAAACAGGGAGGAGACTGGGCGACCGTTTTCGTGAACATCTCCGAGACGTTGAAAAAAATGACAAAGATGCATCCAAACCAGTCGCGCGCCATTTTAATCTTACTAACCATTCTAAACAACACATGACAATCTGCGGCCTTTCCCTACACCAGGGTAACACAGAAAGCCGTAAAAACCTAGAACAAAAAATCATCTTTCAAATCGGCACTCTCAAACCCCACGGAATCAACGAACGCCTTTCATTCAACTAATTTACATTTGTTTTTCACGTCACCAAATTTCCACCAATAGCGTAGCTCCACCGCTTACTATATAAAACCACACACTACCCACAATTCCTTGATTCGCTCCGACGAAGGGCTAGCGCTCGAAACGTCAGCTATTTGAATTTTTTTACGGTGGTCAGTTTACCTTATCGACTCAGTCGATAAAACTAAATTCTCGTATTGGCCATTGGACAGACAGAAGAGACACATATGTAGACCAACAATTTAGAAGACAAATGATGTGTGTTTTATTGCCAAAAGTTTACATCAATATATTTGAAGAAAATGAAGACAGCTTGTGAGACACTGAATAATGTTTTCCTAACAAGTGACCTGCAGAACGACAACAAAAAAGCCTTTGCTCATACCAGAAATTCTCCTAGACTGAAACATCAAGTGTTTTATCAGCTTTTAATTTAGGGTTATTTTATAAACACAAGCTAGATGGAGCCATCCACATCCATTATTATCGTTATTATATTGGTAGTCTGCCGAACAGTTGAATTCAAGGCCACATGGAAAAAGACTTCGCAATGCCATCTTACATTGAATATTTTTAAATTGAATTTCAAAAAAAAAACTTACAAAAACACGTAAAAGAAAATAAAACAGACACAAAAATATATCAATTGACTGAGTCTCGAAGGGCAATAAAACGCCAAAACTTCAGTTGTATTTGAAATAGGTGTGTTTGACTTCAACATAGCTGGTGAAGATGGCTCGTTGAAGTTAAATGTCCTATATTTTGCTTTCGGGAACCAAACTCCACTTCTGACTGCGATTTCCGTTTGCTTCCGACAATTGAACATAGGCTGATATTTTTGTATCTCCCACTATGTCCATAACACAGTCATTCTTGGTGCTCTTTATCGCGCCATTTTCATACTTCCACGTTTCATTTGAATCATCGTTTGGATACCAGCTGGTACAGTAGGACCCATCGTTATACGCTACCAGACCCATTTTGCTGACAAGAGTGTCATCTGGTCCCCACCTCCACAGTTGATTAGCTCCACCATATGCTGGGTACATGACGAGGTAAGCATTATTTTGAAAACCATCAATTGTAAGAACTAGTTGATTAACTTGGCTTTGTATGTAGAAAAAACTCGACATTTCGATTCTAGATGGGAGACTGGATTCTGCAGCTTCTTTTTTGCTATTCACGGCGATATCGTCACTGTCTAGCCTAAAATGACAAACCGAGAGAAAATATGAGAGATTCCCTCTTGAAAACAATACTCCAAAAGCAATGAAAGGGCTCTGAGAGCCATCTCGTGAATACGAAACAACGTAAGGTTAATTTTAGTTCTTCTTGATGTTTTTTTTTTTAATAAAGTTTCAATTTTTTTTTAAATTAAGGTTCAAGTTTTTGACAATTCTTTAACTTCGAAAAATTATCTATTGTTTCAGCCAGCAAGGATCAATTGTCATTAAATTTCTTTTTAGTTGTACTGGAATGACTAAGTAGTACTAGCTTGGGGTTGAAAGCGATTGAACATGATAACAAACATTTCAATGTTCAGAACCCGTAAATAATAACCCGGTATTCGAATTGTTCCAGAACAACATCATGCCGTTCCATCACGTCACGTGTGAGATTTGTATATAATACCTAACAGATCATAATTGTAACCTCAAGAATTAAAGCGAACGGAGAAAAATCAGTAAAAAAATATACTAAATTTATAGATTTAATGAGCACATTTCTCCACGACCACTTAGTTTGGCTCTTTTGTTGTTTCTGAAGCTGAAATCTGATACTCCAAGATTGAATCTTTTTCTTCAATTTAGTGGTGTATTTGGTGGCATTCAGTTGGCAATATACGTAACATGGACATACATTAGGTAATTAAGCGAAATTTCGATATTTCGGCGAGACACTGTCCCTTTACATTTGCCTGCCATAAAGCTAGCTGTTTTGCTACCCTTTTATATAGACTATTAAAAAACACTTCAGTTTCTTGGTTCAACCACAGCTTTTTAGTTGACGAGCACAAATTTTAAACGATATCATTTAAATCTCAAAATATTACGTCATATGAGAATGCTTCCCGTCTTGGAGGACATCTGCTTATATTTTTGGCAAAAAAACGGAGATCTGTTTTGCTATGTGTAAATAATGGCTTTCATCCCCGACAAATGTACTTAATTTACGTTTTGAATGTAATTATCAAACAATCAGTTTTCTACCCCACACCAAAAAAAAAAACAGCAATGATGTGCGAATAGACCTCTTTAGCTTGTATGTTTTGTTTTCCCAATGTAGGTCATGTGATGTTCTCAAGGGAATTTGTCCTTTGCTTTTCATAAATTATGCATACATATGCACGTGAAGAAAACAAAATTTAAAAGAAATAGTTCTCTAGGGTAACATCACATGATATACATTGCGAAACTCTAAACTCTAATCATATGTAATTCTCCGATTAAGCACTTATCTCACTCTTCTTTCGGAGTAGGACAACAGGAAGAGCTTTCAAATTTGCAATTTGAGTCTATTTCGGACGCACGTATTCATCCTGTGTTTCTTGGAACGTATATTCAGAAATCCCTTCCAGCTTTATGCTCAAAATATGTTTCTCTGCCTTTTTATCAGTAAATAAGCTAGAGCATCTGTGTAGCAATGAAATAAACTATTTATTGCGGTGTTGAGGTGGACTGGCCGATCTGTTTTAATTTAGAGAAAGTAACGGATTTTGAAATTCAAATGCAGCTATCCTGTACGGGTGTTTTATTATTTGTATTGGAATGACTCAGTATTTTTGAAGTTCAAAGTCTTTTCAACACAGTAACAAACACTTACATGCTCAATAACCGCAAATGAAAAGGCCCTGACTTATGTCAGTAAATACATAAGAGTAAAACAATTACTGCGCCTTTCAATAACATGCGGAATTTGAAATTCAGATTTTCACCAACGGTTGCGTTTTACACTGCCGTCAATCATCTTAGCTTACCTCTAAGGAAACAGATCTTCACTTCAAAGAGTTCAAAAGGTCACGTCCGTGCATTATGATTGGTAGATTTCGATCCATTTTGTTTGTTTCTTTTTTACATGGTCCGTTAGCTTTCGTATTAATTATGATTGACGGCAGGGAATAACGCAACCGTTGGTGGAGATTTTAATTTCAAATTCCGCATGTTATTGAAAGGCGCAGTAAAACATTCCATCACGTCGGCTTGAGCTATTCGAATTGTTCAAATCAACATCATGCATTCCATCACGTCATCTGTAAGATACCTAACAGATTATGATTGTAACCAACAGGCGGAATTAAAGCGAACGAAAGAATCGGTATCATGGCATTCATACTGATCTTTCTCTGCAATCTGAAATTTTGAACAGAGAAAAATCGGTAAAAAATATACTAAATTTATAGATTTAATGAGCACTTGTGCCTGGAGGTTCATTGACTATAGGTGGTTTTCATGTTACGTCATCGCCGCCATGCTGGTAGACATAAACAATAGTTCTCTCATTAGCTCCTTTTGTTCGTCCACCAGCATTTGTTCGTTTCACTATTGTTATCTATGTCTCTAGAGATTGATTGCAAACCACCTATATAATAAACACAATAGGCCGGTTCACACTAGGGCCAAAGTGCACTTGAAGTGCACTTGATAATCAAGTAGACTTAAGGTCCACTTAGGAAAGACGAGACAATAGATTTTCAGGCAAGTTGGTATGCAGTTGATTAGCCGTGATAAACAAAGTTGAAGCACAAAAGTACGATATGCATAAAACGCTAAGTCGATAGTAAAATATATTTTTTTATCACGTCAAGATTTATTTGAACTTGATTCAGCAAAACATCGTCTCAGAGCCTGGTGTAACGCTATGCTCACTTTTTGGGAACTTTTTCGTGCTCGTCATAAAAACATATTTTTGTATCTTATGAGTATTGACTGGCGCATGGCTGTAGTGTTTTTGATTGGCTAAACCTGAGAATTAGACTACAACCTTTTTTTCTCAACGTAAATTTTTTTACCCTAAGTCGGCTTGAAATACGCCTTCCAATACAACAGCTAAAGTAAAACTTGAGATCCTGCTCGAGAGTCTTTTAGAAGTCGTCCGTGACTGCGAATCGTAAACCAAAACGCAAAGAGCTCGTTCCCTGTGGAATTCAAAGTTGCACGCACGCGTGCTTTTAGCTGCACGGCTGCACGGCTTTACTGTCATTGGTCAAGTGCGCTCCCAAGTGAGGGGTAGACCTTACTTTGAAGTGCACTTGGATTCTTTTGTTTTACGCGTATCGCCAGGGCAACAAAGAATCCAATAAGTGCGGTCATTAAAACGTTCACACTCCAAGTACGCGAGCTACACTTGGGTGATTCCGCACAAACCAACAGCACGTGCCATTCGAAAATACGTTTTTGATAAAAAAGAAGGGAAATATGGAGCTTTTCGAAAACGAACTACTGGAAATTATTTAACTTCCTAATTACATTCAGCTGATATTAATTTTTACCTCTTTGATACATTTTACAATGAGATTTAAACGTGTAAATAAATCAGATGAGTGCTTCTATTGAAATGTAAGTCTGACTTAGAAAATGCTCTCAGAAAGGAGTTCACACTACAAGTACGTACCAAGTGCACTTCAAGTGCACTTAAGAACCCTAGTGAGAACCGGCCTAATGTTTTCCACGACCACTTAGGCCCGGTTCAAACGTCGAACTTCACATGTGCCGAATCTAATGCAAATGAGCAAGAACAATAGATTTTGCTCATTTGCATTAGATTCGGCACATGTGAAGTTCGACGTTTGAACCGGGCCTAAATTAGTTTGGCTGTTTTGTTCAATTTAGTCGTGTATTTGATGGCATTCAGTTGGCAATATACGTATGCATTAGGTATTACTGAGGCGAAATTTTGATATTTCGGCGAATCACTGTCCCTTTAAATTTGGCTGTCGTAGAGCGAGATAAAGTATGAAATGAACAGTTTGCTACCGTGCTCGCGTGTTCAACTTGTCAATTCTTGTGAGCTCATTATGAACCCCCCCCCCCCCCCCCCCCCCCAGGCTCTTTCCTCACAATAAATACTCCGCCTGTTTCCGAAACTTGTAAGCAGAAAATCTGTGTAGCAAGGA
This sequence comes from Dendrophyllia cribrosa, assembly GCA_024195265.1. NCBI lineage: Eukaryota > Metazoa > Cnidaria > Anthozoa > Scleractinia > Dendrophylliidae > Dendrophyllia > Dendrophyllia cribrosa. The sequence goes on from JAJLRJ010000014.1 coordinate 1,841,555, forward strand.
AAAACTATTTATTACTCTGTTTCAAGGCGCTCATTTTTTCAGATATTTTTATTTATCTGGAATAACGGTATGTTTGGAAACTATCCGAAGCCCTTTCATATAGGCTATTAAACAAACACTTCAATGTTCATTCATTCGCTGCTCACTGTTCATTTAAGCACTGCCAATGTTTTGCTGTATTTCTTTCCTTATGGAAAAATGATTACAAAATTCGCAACACTATATGAAAATTAATAAATACAGATAGGTAGATTGCAAAAGTAGATATGTGTTTGAGTAACAAAAACCGAATAACCGTAATTCAGTAATAAACTAAGGATGATGGATTTACCTTTTTGAAGTGAGAATGGTCCGCTACAGAAAATAAGTAACAGAAATCAAATAACAAGTGCTGGACAACTAACAAAAGAACAAAATACCTATCTGTGAAGTCCCAAAGTAGTAAACTAAGGATGCCTTGGATTTACCTTTGAGAAGTGTGAATGGTCTGCTATAGAAAATAATTCGGTTTTTTCAGTTACAGAAGTGGAATAACAAGTGCTGGACAACTGGCAAAGGAACAAACATCATATTTGTAATAAAAGTCTTAAAGTGGTAAACTTTCAAAAGATAAATTTATTTTTGAGAAGAAAGAATGGTCCGCTGCTTAAATCACTTCGTGAAATTTCCGAAAGAAGTGCAAAAATGTTGTCAAATGGTTATCTGTTCAAAATAAAAAATGACATTTATCTCTCTTAAGATGCAAATAAAGAAAACCATTGTAAATAAAAATGTCTTTCTGTCAGTCTTTTGTTGGCTAGAACAAAAGCCTACATACCACATCTTATCTTGTCCGCAAACAACTGCCAACCGACACTTCACGATTTTTCATTGTAGTTGAACCTCTCTAATACGGACACCGAAGGGACAGAGCAAAGTGTTCGTATTAGAGAGGTGTCCGTATTATAGAGGTCACCACGACGACGTCACTTTTAAGACTCCACTGACAGTTTTGGTTTAGTAACTAAAAACAGGCCCACACACAGGGAACCCAAACGCTTTATTAGCTGTAACATAATCGTGTCATAAAATATTGTTATTTACCTGTTTTCCTGTGTCTTTTTGAGTCGTTTTGGAAGCGATTTGAATCAGAGCGAAGACGGTTCTGACGGTTGACCTTGCACGTTTCAAATATTTTCTTGTCTGTCGCTTCGTAAATACGACGCGCCTATTACGTCTCAAGTTTCCATTATTATTAACTCAAGTTCCAATAGTCCTTTTTACAGTTGTGTGCTTGGTGACCTTGCCTTTGAGTGGAAGCGAGGCTGGAGGTGACCTTGTTATGATACAGACCTTGGAACTTTTCAGATGTAAATTTAGCTAGTTACCATGAGAAAAGCATTATTAACATATGAAAGGCAGAAAGGTTTGTATCAAAGCAAGGTCACCTCCAGCCTCGCTTCCACTCAAAGGCAAGGTCACCAAGCACACAACTGTAAAAAGGACTATTGCCATTTACTATTAACTCTCCTCGGGGGAGAATCTCGGGTTTCAATTTAACGGCCACGAAAAGAGAGAAGCTCTCTTCTCTTCTTTCTCTTCCCCGAGGAGAGTTAGTAGTTGATAATAATGGAAACTTGAGACGTAATAGGCGCGTCGTATTTACGAAGCGACAGACAAGATAATATTTGAAACGTGCAAGGTCAACCGTCAGAACCGTCTTCGCTCTGATTCTGAATCGCTTCCAAAACAACTCAAAAAGACACGAAAAAACAGGTAAATAACAATATTTTATGAAACTAGAGGTTACAGATTGTAATGATAATGCTGCGAGCAGATGCTGGGCAGTAAAACATAACGGAAACAGTAAATGTACATACAGATTTTGATAATTTCATAAATTTATTTATTGGGTCAATTACCATACCATCATTTTCGAATTATATACCATTATAAGTAGTTCTTTGTGATCCATTGTTCAATCGGCAAACCGGCTGAGCACGAAACAACGCTGAAAAACTCATAAAAGAACATTGCCTTCCCATGAAATGTCACTAAATCGTTCGTGACCTTGATGAATGCTTCCAGCAACAAATAAGTTTGAATTTGGCATGATACATTTGCAAATAGAAACACTTACTTTGAAATCGAAGAATAGAAGCGAGCACGTGCTATGGACGGCGAAAGACGCATTCAGAGCCAGGCGCATCTAAAGTTATGATGACACCGCTGGACGTACGCTTGCTCAAAATCATCGTGACAAACACCAGAAATCGAATAAGGCGCAGGGATTCCAAGGAACCACAGGCAAACCAAAGATTAGTGTGCTACTCGCCTGGGGGCTCGCAGCAATGATTATGTTACAGCTAATTCTTGGTTTGCACCGTCACGCAATCTGGCGAAATAAATTTTTAAAATCGAAACTATTTAGTGAAAGAAGCCGATAATTTGTAATGTTATAAAAGACTAACAAATAAACAACTTTCCCAAGTCTCAGATCTGTGCAGTATCCCTTTGTTGAATTATTCGCCGAAGCATTCGACTCAAATTTACAGAGCTTTGTATGGAAACGCCATCCTGCCGTCCCTCCGAGGGACACTAAGAAAAAAAATTTTTAAATCGAAACGATTTAGTGAAAGAAGCCAAGTATTTGTAATGTTATAAAAGAGTAACAAATATACAACTTCGCTAAATCTCAGATCTGTGCAGAATCCCGTTGTTGAATTATTTGCCGAAGCATTCCACTCAAATTTACAGAACTTTGTATGGAAACGCCATCTTGGTGTCCCTCCGAGGGACACCAAGATGGCCGCCGGAAATCAATAAAAACATCTGGACTTCACTTTCGCTCTGAAAGCGATTACTCTTTTCTCGTGAACTACTATGCATTCACATACACTGGTCTCCTAATACTTTACCTACCCAAAGTGCTAAAAATCACGAGGAAAGGCCTTACTTTCGTAAGATAAAGCTTTGTCACGGACGCTATGCTGCTCTCACGTAGGGTGAAAGGTCAGAAATTCAAAATGCTGTATTTTCAAAGCGAAAGACGCTACCGCGCTGGAAACTTGTAAAAAGATATATTTTTAAGTTATCTTTAGCCTGGTGGACATATAAACTCAGAACACATTGCGATTCATGATGTTCGAATTTGATGACGTCACGTGCACACCAAGCGTTTGGGTTCCCTGTGATTTGAATCTTAACACTGAACACTACGTCATATAGCTTCATATGAAAATGCTTCCCGGTTTGGAGGACGTCAGGTTATGTTTTTTATAGCAAAAAAAAAACAGAGATCCGTTTCGCTATGTGTAAACAATTGGCTTTCGTCCTCAACAAAGTTACTTTATTTACGTTTTGACTGCGATTATCAAATACCTTAGTTTTTACCAAAAAAAATAAAAAATAAAAACCAGCAATGATGTGTAAATTTACCAATCTTTTTCAAATTTGCAATTTGAGTTTATTTCGGCGAGCGTATCCATCCTGTGATTCTTGCGACGTATATTTTGAAATCCCAACCAGCTCAGTTGCTCAAAATAAGCTCCGACGTTTTATCAGTAAATAAGCTAGAGCATCTGTACAGCAATCTGAAATAAACTATTTATTGCGGTGTTGAGGTGGACTGGCCGATCTGTTTTAATTTAGAGAAAGTAGCGGATTTTGAAATGCAGCCATCCTGTACGGGTGTTTTATTATTTGTATTGGAATGACTCAGTAGTTTTGAAGTTCAAAGTCTTTTCAACACAGTAACAAACACTTAAATGCTCAATAACCGCAAATGAAAAGGCCCTGACTTATGTCAGTAAATACAATAAGAGTAAAACAATTAAAACATTCCATCACGTCGGCATTCGCTATTCGAATTGTTCAAATCAACATCATGATCATGCATTCTATCACGTCACCTGTAAGATTTGTATATAATAGCTAACAGATCATGATTGTAACCTAAAGAATTAAAGCGAACGAAAGAATCGGTATCATGGCATTTATATATTTCTCTGCAATCTGAACGGAGAAAAATCGGTAAAACATTTTACTAAATTTATAGATTTAATGAGCACTTGTGCCTAGAGGTTCATTGACTATATAACAAACACAATGTTCTCCACGACCACTTAGTTTGGCTGTTTTGTTGTTTCTGAAGCAGAAATCTGATACTTCAAGATTGAATCTTTTTCTTCAATTTAGTGGGGTATTTGGTGGCATTCAGTTGGCAATATACGTATGCATTAGGTATTAAGCGAAATTTTGATATTTCGGCGAATCACTGTCCCTTTAAATTTGGCTGTCGTAAAGCGAGATAAAGTAAAAAAATTAACAGTTTGCTACCATGCTCGCGTTTTCAACTTAGCTTGTCACCGTGAGCTCATTATGAAACCCCTCCAGGCTCTTTCCTCACAATAAATATACCGCCTGGCTAATTGCGGGCACAAGCTTTGTAAACTTATAACTTAACTTGAAATAAAACTTGTTGTTGTTGTTGTTGCCTGTTTCCGAAGCTTGTAAACATAAAATCTGTGTAGCAAGGAAATAAACTGTTTATTACGTCTGTTCCAAGGCGCTCATTTTCAGGTATTTTTATTTATCTGGAATAACGGAGTGTTTGGAAGCTTTCCGAAGCCCTTTTATATAGGCTATTAAACAAACACTTCAACGGTTCATTCATGTAAGCTGATTGCCAATGTTTTGCTGTATTTCTTTCCTTATATGAAAAATGATTACAAAATTCGTGACACTACATGAAAAGTAATAAATACAGATAGGTAGACAGCTGCAACAGCAGATGATATGTTTTTGAGTAACAGAAATCGAATAACAAATTAAAGTAGTATTAAACTAAGGATGGATTTACAGCTTTGCCGAAGTGAGAATGGTCCGCTACAGAAGATATATTTTTTTGAGTTACAGAAAACTGCCAAACAAGTGCTTGACAACCGATAAAGGAGCAAAAAACCTATTTGTAATAAAAGTCTTAAAGTAGTAAACTTTTAAAGATAAATTTACCTTTGAGAAGTTAAAATGGTCGGCTCTTTAAATCGCTTCGTGAAATTTCCGATGGAAGTGCAAAAATGTTTTCAAATAGTTAACTGTATTCAAAATACAAAATGACATTTATGTCTCTTAAGATGCAAATAGAGAAAGAGCTTGTAAAGAAAAATGTTTTTGTTAGTCTTTTGTTGGCTGGAACAAAAGCCTACATTCCATATCTTAACTTGTCCGTAAACAACTACCAACCGAAACTTCACGATTTTTCATTACAGTTATATGGAAACGAATGCAACGTTTTCAGGAGTATTCCCCATAAGACGACAACACTTCTAAAAGGTAAAAACAATTACTGTCATTTCGTACTTTTGAAATCTATAATTGCATCTGAATTTTTTCGCTTTTAGTTGGTTATTTAGCACATATTGTCTGGTTCAGCCACAGCTGTTTAGTTGACGAGCACACTTTCTAAACGATATCATTTGAATCTTAACACTGAACACTACGTCATATGAAAATGTTTCCCGGTTTGGAGGACGTCAAGTTATGTTTTTGGCAAAAAACAATAAAAAAACAGAGATCCGTTTTGCTATGTGTAAACAGTTGGCTTTCGTCCTCAAAAAATTTACTTTATTTACGTTTTGACTGCAATTATCAAATAATCAGTTTTCCATAAAAAATTAAAAAACCAGCAATGATGTGCAAATTTACCAATCTTTTTCAAATTTGCAATTTGAGTTTATTTCGGCGAGCGTATCCATCCTGTGATTCTTGCGACGTATATTTTGAAATCCCAACCAGCTCAGTTGCTCAAAATAAGCTCCGACGTTTTATCAGTAAATAAGCTAGAGCATCTGTACAGCAATCTGAAATAAACTATTTATTGCGGTGTTGAGGTGGACTGGCCGATCTGTTTTAATTTAGAGAAAGTAACGGATTTTGAAATGCAGCCATCCTGTACGGGTGTTTTATTATTTGTATTGGAATGACTCAGTAGTTTTGAAGTTCAAAGTCTTTTCAACACAGTAACAAACACTTAAATGCTCAATAACCGCAAATGAAAAGGCCCTGACTTATGTCAGTAAATACAATAAGAGTAAAACAATTAAAACAAAAGTCGGCATTCGCTATTCGAATTGTTCAAATCAACATCATGATCATGCATTCTATCACGTCACCTGTAAGATTTGTATATAATAGCTAACAGATCATGATTGTAACCTAAAGAATTAAAGCGAACGATCTCCACGACCACTTAGTTTGGCTGTTTTGTTATTTCTGAAGCAGAAATCTGATACTTCAAGATTGAATCTTTTTCTTCAATTTAGTGGTGTATTTGGTGGCATCCAGTTGGCAATATACCTAATTCAAAAAAGGTTGCTTTGGTCATTGGTAATTGGGCATTGGGAAGCTATTGTTTGGCGGTCACTCAAGCAAAGCATTGCATTGTGTTCCGTATGCCCAAATGCCAATGCCCAATTACCAATGACCAATTGCCAAAGCAACCTTTATTGAATTAGGTATATACGTATGCATTAGGTATTAAGCGAAATTTTGATATTTCGGCGAATCACTGTCCTAATCAGTTTTCCACAAAAAAATAAAAACCAGCAATGATGTGTAAATTTCCCAATCTTTTTCAAATTTGCAATTTGAGTTTATTTCGGCGAACGTATCCATCCTGTGATTCTCGCGACGCGTACGTATATTTTGAAATCCCAACCAGCTCAGTTGCTCAAAATAAGTCTCTCCGACTTTTTATTAGTAAGTTTCCTAGAGCATCTGTGTAGCAATGAAATAAACTATTTATTGCGGTGTTGAGGTGGACTGGCCGATCTGTTTTCATTAAGAGAAAGTAACGGTTTTTGAAATTCAAATGCAGCTAATCCTGTGATGGGTGTATTAATTATTTGTATTGGAATGACTCAGTATTTTTGAAGTTCAAAGTCTTTTTAACACAGTAACAAAGCAAATTGCAAAGTCAGCTACGAACATCGCTTAAAATGTCTTAATATGCTTTCTCTTGAAAAAAAACGCTACCTTTTTGATGTTACGTTTTTGTATAAAGCTCTAAATGGATACTTGAATGTGGATGTAGCTCCGTTTTTTAATTTTTTTCCAGGCTGACCCTTATACATGTAGATTTAGACATGTTGATGAGTGTTCTGTGAAGATGAACTTTGCTAGGACGAATAACTTTAAACACACTTACCCTTAGATGTTAGATTATCATCTAATTTGGCAGCCTTCAAGATTGGAGTGAAAAAGTTTTTAAAGGTGGTCAGGCACGAGGGGTCATGTAGCAGGGACATGTCGCAGCGACATGTAGCAGCGACAAAAATTTGTGTAGTACACACTGAGGGACATGTAGCTGGGACGTGCGGCGGGGACATGTAGCAGGGACAAAATCATAGCGCTTGCACACACATGAGGGCATGTCTCAGCAGGGACATGTTGCAGCGACACGTCCCCTCGTCAGTGTGAACTGATACTTTCATAATTGTGCAACACCAATTTTGGGACATTTTGTCCCCGCGACATGTTGCACGGAGTTCAACTTGCTGAACTTCATCTGTCTTAGAAAATAAACAAAATGCGCCCATTTTATTAGTTCACAATAAGTATTTAACTGTTCACCGATAGGAAAAGATAATTTCTGAAAGAGGTGCAGAAATGTTTTCAAGTGGAGTTGCCAAAAGTGACATTTATCTGACACTTGAGATACAAATGAAAATTCTTATAACAAAAAATGCCCCAATGAGCGAGGCTTTCGTTGGCTGGAACAAAAGCCTACAAACCACATCTAACATGTAAATATAAATCGATACTATTCATATTTAGGTAAATAATTCATTCCATCAAGCATTCTAATTGTCAAATATCTACTTCAGGTTTTGGCAGTCGGATTGCTTCTTTAACGCCAGTTATAGCCAGTTATAGCTAGTTATAGCCAGTTATAGCTGTTATTTAAACCAGTTATAGCTAGTTATAGCTTGTGCGGTGCTCTAGTTTTCAAATGGTTGTTTGGAGCAGGGAAAAATAACAATACAACCTTTCCACGGAAGATATCGCGTGGTTGTAAATACATTTAGTCTATTTTTGTTTTGCATCGGTGTAGTTTGTGATGATTGTGGTGTTACGTTACTTAGGATCGTTCATTATTAAAAGCGGACGACCAAGAAAGTTAACGAATAAAATTAAAGACAAAGTTCAAATGTTACAGCAGTATATGTAACAGAGCATCGCATCTAATGACAACCACACGGCAACTCTACAAAATTAAAATATTTGTTCTTTTGTACTGTATATTATATTTTATATTATATTGTATTATATTTTTAAAATTTTACTTTTTTACAAGTACCCCAGTTTTCTAGTCTTGTAACTGAAAAACCCTTGAAAGGAGTTGCAATAAAGTATGTGTGTGTATGCGTGTACGTAGTATGTATGTTTGATGAAATCTCTTCAGCAACGCAGAACAATTCAACTTAAAATCTGTATTCATAACGTCAGCAATACTACACATTTGCCTTGCATTATGACATGGTAATTTATATCCAAAAAAGTCTACAATAGAACAACACGCAAACTGTTTATATTGGAAAGAATGTACAGATCTGCCAACTAGATGCTATCACAAAATCTGGACATGTACATTACTTTAATCAGTACAGTCTTCCCACTTGCATCATGCTTCTTTTATAACTCCACTACATTTGACACACCAACGTTACTCCGTTGTGATGGACTATCTTTTAGGCGACGACTCTCGTCCCGGAATGTTGTTTTCGCTGATAGCCTCCACCTTGTTCGCGCATTAGTAAAAGCTGGCCACCTGTCCTTTCAACTCGACGATGGAAAAGCTTGCAAATCCCACCTTTCGACTGTCTTCGAGACCCTCTACCAGGAGAAATCCGATGCCCATGACGCCTTGGAGGATTTTAGGGCTCTCCATCGAATTATTTTCAACTCAGCCCTGAATCTAATAGACGCCGACTATAACCACTCCCGGCATGCATTTTCACCCCTGGATTTAGAACTACAATCATAGACAAAAGTATTGGGATGGTCGGCAGTTTTGGCCATTCAATTCTTTCTCTCCCGTCCCCCTTCTACAATATTGGTTATAACTGGACTTTTTTAATGCGAAATTGTTGGCTGATATCCCAACGTTGGAAAGGGGGAGTGGGGACGACTCTGAAGATCGATAGTTGATCATTATTTAACGTTAACAGAGCATCGGTGTAATTCAGCACTTATGCTATTCATCTTTACAACCTGCCCAACTACTTTCGTCTGCAATTGTAGTTTGGACCTTATTATGCCGGGTTCCCAAGTTTATTGCAAACAACAAATAGAAATATATTTTACTCACGGAACTGTCTGCCCCATTTTGTGGGCTAGAACGGATATTTTGAATTTACAAGTCTAACAATACATGTTTACCGAAAGGTAACAAGTTTAAGCGTATCAATCTCTTTTTGTTTCAGAAACTAGACCCGTTTGGAAGATGGACGACGACGAAGATACTTCGAACGTTTTTGTCAGTGAGCAGGTATCCTATTACCCATTTTCAATTTTGTTGTTTGTTTTGCTTTGTTTCTTCGTCTGTTGTGCAAATGTCTTGGCAGCGACGTTTGTATGGGCAATTTAATATTTGATTTCTTTCAATTTTTACGAATCTCAACTGATAAATTATGTCAACTTTATTTTTCAGAGGTCTTTGTTGCGCCAGGGAGAGGAAAGTTTGAAAGTGCGCCGTAAGGTATAATATCCTCATACATGTACATATTACAGTGTAACCACTATCCCTTTAATACCTACGGCTGTTATAGTGCGAAAGCGAGTGTAATATCCCCGGATACTTAGTCGATGAGGTCGTAGGCCAAGTTGGCTAAAATCAAACGATATTGCACAAGCTTGAGCACTATAACTTTTTTATAATTCAACACATTGATTACAAATCACAGTTTCGAGAAAAATTCATTGAGATATACAACCTTTTATTAAGTAAAAAGGCTTAATACAATATTTACCTCGCGTGATTCCTTACACAACAACTGAGCAGCGAATGAAACTTCAGTGCCAAGCTAAAGTTCATTTAGCGTACAAAAATTGAGAGTTTTATAAGAAAAAGCTTTCGCCTGCGTAAAGAACGGGACAGACTAGTAGCTATACGAATTAAAACAAAGTAAAAATTGCATAAAATTTATTAGTGAAAAGTGTTTCCTGTCTCAAAAAGTTCAATTCGGAATCGAAACAACTTGAACAAACACACGGCTACCTAAACAGAGCGGCGAATGCAGCGAGGACAGTATGTCTTACAAAAATTCACAGCTAAAGGACACAATAAACGGTTAAAACAGCGTTACTTGTAGTTGATGTGGCGTTTTAGTCCCTTCCATCAGCACCAAATGTTTGGCAAACATCGAAGTACGAGCTGTCAAAATCGATCGCGCTGTTGTTTACATTTGCTCGTTTTAGCTCCCACAGCCGTAATGGCGAGATCGTTTAACTTCAATCCGCTTAAAACAAAGATCAAAACTTTTCTGGGAAGTATCAAGTTTATATCATATTCCAGAGATGATTACGATAAGGCATTTTGCGAAAATTGTGCTCCTTTATTCAAGTGTCGAGCGGTTGAAACTTTGACAGAACCAACTTTGTCAGCTTCCATTCAGCTTCGCCAAGAAACACTGCGACACAACGCGCAAATTTCGCGCTTTTTTATCCAATCATGTGATCAATAATAATTCCCTTCCCTTCCTTTCCCTTCCCTTCCCTTCCCTTCCCTTCCCTTCCCTTCCCTTCCCTTCCCTTCCCTTCCTTTCCCTTCCCTTCCCTTCCCTTCCCTTCCCTTCCCTTTTTATTTTATTTTCCCTTTTTTATCTCATAGTTCACGCATTTTTTCTCCCAAAGACACGAAATTGCAGGAAGCGGTCATTTTCACTTTCCTTCAAAATGCGACATTTTTCACCATCGCTGGAAATACGTCATGTAGACCAACGGATATCGAGAGCTTTATGACCATATTTGGGCAGTGTGTCAATGTGTTGAATTATAAAAATAAGAATACGCTTAATATCCCAACATACAACTCTGCCGCTGGTATACAAATTGCCAAGAAGTTGAAGCATAGCTCGTGCAGTTCGTGCTGTAAACAAAAGGCCTGTACCAAGCAGGTATTAAGCAATTCAAGAGGGTCTTTAAAACATATCATTTACAAAAATTTTAAACTTCGATTTAACATATTAGACGATAATATTATTTTGTACACATTCTATTTATAGTATTACGACCATTTGTTTTCGGCCCGAACAAAAGCTCAGAGGTTTAGGTAACGATGAAGCCATTTTGGCTGTATGAACATCTTTTAACTAAGAAGACGTAAATTGATAAACTTGGGTGTATTATTAAGAATAACAGACAATATTAAACACTTAATGACTGGTCCCGAGAGATCAGTCATTAAGTGATTTGTTATATAGCTTTCTTCGTCGTGGAAAAAACACATGCATGGTCTGATCACGTGCGCTAGCGCCAGGCAATAGTGCAATGTTACCCTATGACATCAAAATTGTTGCTCGCTTTCGCAAATGTTGCCCGCTTAGGACAATTGGCGGGAAATACTTTGTTTGTTAGATGTCATGTGACCATGAATCAACCAATCAACGCGCGCGTTGTATTGAGAAAAACTCCAGCTATATACATTCGTTCAAGCAAACCTACTAAACAAATCATTAATTGAGTCTCAAACACATCTTGTTTACAGATCTTCCTTAAGAAATACTGGAAATCGTTTGTTTTTGTAGTTGTATCAGTGGTAGCCGTGACCGCCCTTGGGTTACACTTTTCTCCGTCTGGGTGAGTTATAGCAGAAAATAGTAATAACAATTATATGGAGCGCGTTTCAATTGAGTGTCGAAAGAAATTTCGCAATGGGCCATTTCCGAGTTGCCTTTAGCCTCTCTATCAAAGCGAGGCTAGGTGCGAAACCTTTCATATGAAAATGAGTTTTCATTCACATGCAAATAAGTTTTATTTGCATGTGAATGAAAACTCATTATCATATGAAAGGTTTCGCACCTAGCCTCGCTTTGATAGAGAGGCTAAAGGCAACTCGGAAATGGCCTATTGCTTTGGTTATTTATTGCTACGCTTTGCGATTGGCTTAAAAATCTCGCGCCACTTTATCAATCAATCAGAGGTAAATCGAAAATTTGGATTGTCTGCGTCTGTTGTGATTGGCCAGAGTGATTACTTTGGTTTTGGTTTTATTACACTGAACTGAAAACTGTTCTAATTACAAATAAAAAAGATCGACCACTAATGATATGTTTTCATCGTGTTTAGATGAAATACAGCTTTCTTGGTGCTTTTTCTCACAATGTCGTAACTGTTGATGTAAATCGTGACGTTTTCTGAAGGATTACTTAATGGACTTAGGAGGAAACAGCTATTAAAAGAAACGAAAAATATCGACGTCCGCCGATCACAATTATCCACAGTAATATATATATATATATAGATTAACTGATGAGTGGACTGACATCATGTCGCTCTACGAAACAGATTTGTATTAAAATCTATATGTGCTCACAAATTGAGTAGTTCGTATATCGATTTTGATTTTATGTATGTATATGGTAGATATGATGCCTGTGCATGGTGTTACAATGAGTACCAACAAAGCGTTTTGTTCACATTAGTTTTTGTACCCGAAAATGCCTAAGACCCTGTTCACACATCGTTGAATAAGTTGAATAAGTGGTTGTCTTGTATACTTAAGGCAATCTTTGCTGCTACTTGTCTCGCGTCAGCTGTAATCGTTCGTTGCGTTGTTACTAGAGAAGTTGCCTTCAGGGTGTTAATCCAGACAATGTCTTCTGCAATTTGTCTTACATGGGCTGACACCGCGCGTTGCGCCGATGCGCCGTTGCCTTAAAGGTGTTTTCACTGGGCAATGATTAGTGAAACTTGTGGCTTACTCTCGACGCCTCGTGGTTTTCAGGATCGCATCGCAGCCAGAACAAGTATTTTAGTTGGTAATACACAATCGTTACGAAATAGGCTGCAGGGAACACGTTACATGTTACTTGAAAACTTTGCTGCAACGTCGCCGCAATCATTGCGAAAAGAAGAGCTAGTAAAACTAAGTCAAAGGTTACGGCAACGAAATATTACAAGAAATATATGCGACTGTCGTAAAGTATACCGTGTCAATCTGACTTGAAAAGGATACAAAATTCGTTCTGTTTGATTTATTTTTCCACTTGTAACGATCACTTCGCTGTAGTTACAGATCCAAAACACCAGATACTCCAACTGGATTCCAGGGGGAAAACGACCAAACAAAGTATGATTTTGGTAAGCAATAATATATTGTTGAACAACTTAGAAAAATGCAGGACTGCAGCATTTTTTTTTTTTTGGATTGAAAATACGTTGTCTTGTATTGATCGGTTCCAGCTAATTTCGGGGAAACAGGACGTTGAAGCGCAGTAGTCACCGAATACTCAAACTTACAATGTAACAAATATAATTCGTTACACTCCGCCCCCTCCTCTATACACTCCGCCCCCTCCTCTATACACTCCGCCCCCTCCTCTATACACTCCGCCCCCTCCTCTATACACTCCGCCCCCTCCTCTATACACTCCGCCCCCTCCTCTATACACTCCGCCCCCTCCTCTATACACTCCGCCCCCATCTCCTATACACTCTGCCCCCCTTCTATAAACTCCGCCCCCCTCTCCTCTCCCTAGTTGTGATGCGCAATGCAATACATATACGTTATTGAACTGGTTAGACGTCGTATTGGGAGAAAATAAGTTTTGTTCGTTTTTGGCAAGTTTATGGATTTCGCTTTTGGCCATGGCTCTGTTCATAAACTTGAAAAAAAGAACAAGACTAATATTTTCCCATCTTAGCGATCCATAAAACAACATTCGGACTGCTTATTTATAGGATACTCCTTTTCATTGTGACCCAGTTCAAAAAGAGAATAACTCAAACTTTTCATTGTGGTTTTCAGGAGTAAGAATGGATCCTGAGGTCCGTGACTGCAGCAATGAAGTACATTGGAAGAAGACCTTTTCTGATCTAGACTACAGCCTTCTCGGTTATGATATCCTCTTTGGTTATCCACTGGCGAACGGACGAGACCCTGGGTTTAGACATCCAATATTCAGGGCTGATTATTCCAAACCGAAACAAACTTCTGATTGTCGCTATATAGTTCCTCAAGGTTTCACTGTGATCCCCAGTGAATCTTGTGTTGTATCATTTAAGTCCAAATTGATTCGAAATAAGCAGCAGATGTCGTCACACCTCGGTGTACAAGCAAGCATTAAAGGTATTTTAGTTCTTCACAGCTTAGAAAGTCTCAAACTCGGACTTGGATCCTGTTAGGGCTGCTGTCTCTTTCACTACCAATTGGCTAAACAAAAAGAACAATTATATCAAGTAGTTCTTTTTATTCACGGATTATGAATTATGCTTTTTGTTAGCATCAGATCTATTTTCAACAATAAGAACACACCTTTTGAGATTCGTAATTAGAGTGGCTGCATGTTTAGCGCCGGCAGTAGGCTCCTGTCCAGCCCTATATGCTAGCTCCCTTTGTAATGCTCTCCACGCGATTTATACAATTTTGAGTGCGAGTATAATTTTTCAGTAGAGCATATTCGTATTCTCGCTATTGAACTGGAGCCAGCTTGAAGTCGAGGCTCATGCGGGACAATCTTTTCACATGTAAATATTTTTAATAATATGTTCACCAAGGAGCCTCCATTGCAAGCTACAATCTTCGACAATATTTTTGGGACGCTCAAACCTTTTCTTGACCGTCAAGAGAAATTCTTGCTAAATCCCCCCCTCCCCCCATTACAAGGTTGATTTCGGCGCTTAAAACTAGTTTTCTCCAACCAACATTGTCCGAGGGAGGGGGCCGAGGGAAGGGGGAATCGTTTCTACTAACCCTGTGGCCCAAATGTTTTATAATTCTTGAAGAAATGTTTAAGAGGGCGCTTTTACTGAAGTGTCCCAAAGACTTTTGTTGATGATTGTCTGATGGTGCATTTTTCTTTAAAATCATTTCAATGATAAAATAAAGTACTATTTATACCAACATTGATTGTTGACAAGATTTTGATAATGTGGTGGTTTAGAGGTTCCTTTTACCCCTCAGTTAGAGAACATATCATGGTGCGCGCGCTGTGTTCTAAGTGCGATTGTTAGTCTCTGTAATGCTTGCTTTGCTCGTTGCGGGCCAAAGAAAAATGGACAACGAAGAATTTTCATTATGCATAATGATCCAAGTCAAACAATGCTGCTTTAAATGCTCTAGAAAAAATAGAAGCTCAATTCCATAGAATACCCTTGAGATCGCGAGACCTTACGCCTACTGAATCAGTGTTCAATGTTCTTACGGGCGTCCGACTCCATAATGGCAGACTATAAAACTGCTCATGTTGCCATGGTACCGGCGGTTAACCGTCCAACGCTTAACCATTTTGGACTGGCCGTTTTCAGAGGTAATCGAGGAATATAATGCTCTATTTTCTACGGCAATGACAGTTTATAACATATATTTGCCTTTCATCAGGATTTTTGTCAATACTTAGCCCTACAAATGTGGAAAATTCACTTTTGAAAATGGTTAACCGACAATCTAAAAGTAAAAGTAAACTATTAACTAACTTCTTATTATATTATCACGGTTAACCATATACAATTCTTAGCTCTGGCGGAGTTTTAGCACAGATTTTTTCCTATAGCCATTATATTCAGTTTCAGTGATTCAATAACCAGTTCACCTTCAAGTAATTCGGATGATGATCCCTTTTCTGAGTGCCAATTGTCTCTGAAAGTAACGGTTAATCGTGGCGGTAATTCGTTGAGTCCACCTCTACTATCTTGTATGTCACACAAGGATTATCCCTGTTTCACTCAAATAGTCATTTGGTGATATGGGATTTTTCCGTGGAGTGTTAAGCGTTGCTATTGTTGTTAGAAGGACCAATAACAAGTTCAGCGAAAAGAACGCGGACAAGGTTGAAGTTCTTTTCCTCAGACTACGCGATTTGAGAGTGAAATCCGAAGCACTTGAAACAATTTGCGAAAGAGTAAACAAACCCGTGCTTTTAATTAGTGCAACAGACAATTGAGAATTCACTACTAAAGTCGCATGAACTTTTAGCAATGTCGACTTTTATTCTTCCCAAAAACAACCTTATAACAGGCCGTAAATATCCTCTTAACATCGAAGGTCTAAGCCGTTGGTGTTTTGAGTTCTGGTTGAAGTAATCAACTCCAAAGCAGAACCGGAAGTCTCTTGCAGTGACATCCATTCTCGTCCCCAGAACCCGCGATCCTTCTGGTCTGCGCCAGGGATCACGGACTCTGGCTGGTTCCGATTTGTAGAGCCCAAAATTTAGTCGTTGGGCATAAAATATTGTTAAAGTATAAATTAAATTCGAACTTTTAATTGTGAAAGCCACCACCTCATTGAGACTCTAATATTTCAAACAGTCATTAGTTCCCTGGGCCTTTACTCATTCCAAACGAACAGTAATAGCATGCGCAATAGGTTTGAAAAGTCCTATTTGTTTAAAATACCCAATCTTGTACCACAAGCTTTGCCTTTAATTATATCATGCACTTTTTTATTCAGGTGGTGGCTGGGGATTTGAGTTTTCTGCCAGTACTGGCTATAAGAAGGATACAGCGGAAATGTCAACAGGCGAATTCTTGTTCGTGATTTCCCACGCCGAGTGTCAAAACTATTACAGCATGATCGACTTCTCGAATCCACCACCATTCGATCCTGGTTTTCTTGCCAAGGCAAAAGCACTCGCCGACCCGAAGGTCAGTGATGAAGCAGTTCTAGAGTTTATTGGATATTACGGTACTCATTTCTTCACTGAAGTGACGTTTGGAGCAAAGTTTGTCCAACACCACAAGATTAGCCAGAAGTCCTATGAATCCTTGAAGAAAAGCAAAATAAGTGTGGAAGCCCAGGCAAGTTATTCAGGGTTATTCAGCATTGGAGGAGGATTTTCTTTGGACAAAGAACAAAGCGATGCCGCATCAAACTTTTCAAAGTCTGTTGAGACGACCACTTATACAGTTGGATCTACTCCACCGAGCAACGGAGATGCAATGACTTGGGCTGCTTCTGTAGACCAGAATCCTGTACCCATGCTGTATTCACTTTCTTCAATCGACATCTTGTTCACTGAGCCGTTCGTCAAAGACCTACCACCCGGCTTTGACTACAATGCAGTAAAACGAAAACTGACTAATGCTTCAAACATCCATTTTCAAGCTCTGAAAAAACAAGGAGTGGTACATTCACGTGAAGTCGGCTTTCAACTTGAATCTGCTGAGGGTGTGGATATAAATGAACCAGGTATTTTTATTGAAATTAAGAGTGCCGCTAAATGATATAGTCCCCTGCTTATCTTAGGGAACGCCAATCTGGGTTCGGAACAAAAAGTTACTCATTTTAAGCTTCGTCGAAACCCAAACTGAAGGAAAAAAGAATCACTGTGCTTAATTAATTAAGGTCACTGTGTACCCCTTGGACGTGTTTACAATACAAAATATAGAGCGCTTCTTAACATTCGGCCACATGCAGGAAACAAAAAAAGGCATAACAAAGCGCGATCGATTGATGCCATTAACAATAAAACATAACTAGGGGTCTTTTTACATCTTACTTTTTTTTCTACACTGCAAAACAGTCCTACTTTTGCGCGAAGAAAGTGGCTATAGCTAAATAAGCGACGGAAAAGAACTGGTACTACAACAGAAAAACAACCAAAACTGAACCAATGGTGACTTGGCTTCATGAAACGTCGCCGTCTTGGAAGTTTATCATAAGGGAGCTAAAATAAGCAACCACGACGGCAACGCCAAGGAAAACTTCACTTGAAAAAAGGAAAAGGAAAACTTCAGTTAAAAGATAAAAAAAATCGCGCTGGCGCTCTTTTAAACTACTTTTAATTTGTTCCAATTTGAATGTTTAATTTGTTTAATGTGACTGAATTGTATAGGAACTTAATTCATAGGGACGGCCTTCAAGTTGAAATAGGTTGAAATAGAGAAAGAAAAATTAACAGTCGCGTGTTCACGTTGTTTACAAACTCCCTTGAACAGAAACGGTTGAAATAAGATGCAGGATTTTATTGTACTGTGCAAAGATTTAGTTTCATTTTGAAGTGTATGATCAAATAGACCTGCCCTGGGCCCTGTGTTTATTGTCTGTGTCTGTGCTACTTGGAACACTAAACCGTTTTCAGACCAAAATATATGCATGTGATTTAGAGCTTATCCCTAAAATTTCCTTTTTTTCTAAAGCGAAAAGGACAAAATCTATTTTCGCGCTAGAAAGAAAAACAGACCAAACTGACGTTTGAAACATCATACCCTTCAGCCGCTGATATTAACTGATATTTTGATTGTTTTGACAGGATACAAATATCTCCAAAACATAGGCATCTCCACGTGTCTAGCGTTTTGTCGTCAACAAGAAAATTGCATTTCTTTTGTATACAGTGAGCTACATCCGCCCTTTACGAGTTCAGTTTGCAGATTTTTCAACGACACAGATACCACACTGACACTGATAGATCCTGCCATTTACGACCCTCCCAGGCGATCATATCTCATCATACCCAAGAGCAGGGAAAAAAGTTATTACTTAAATGCTGCCCTGGAAGGTACACCATTTTTAGCATATAAATCAAGCAAAAAAAATTGCGATTTGGATTGTTCCCAAGTTTCCAAGGGAGCCAAAGGTTTTTTTTGTGACGCCTATAGCTTCGCCCAAAGTGAAGCCGACTACACTGGGGATTGTTCTCTATATTCATCGAATAACATTACAAATATTGTCCTTTCGAACAATTCAACCGTGTGGTTGTAGTGAAAACATAACAGCATATAATACTAGGAATTGTGCAAAGAGCGGTTTTCAATTGAGTATCGAAAGCAATTTCGTGATTGCTTTAGTTTTACATATCTACGCTTTGTGATTGGCTTAAAAATCTCGTGCTACTTCCTCAACCAATCAGAAGTAAAACCAAAACCAATCATGACTTGCTCGCACGCGTTTTCCCGCGCTTGGCGCCGGCTATATGTGTTTCCTTCGAGTTCCGATTGGTTCATTGGATTGTTTACGACCGCTGTGATTGGTCAGAGTAATTACTTTGGTTTTGGTTTTACGACACTCAATTGAAAACTGCTCTAAATGCTAACGTTCATAAACTGCGTTGAAGTAAAAGTTAATTGCTTTGTCATATCAGATCCAGTGGTGTTCCCTTGGTTAGATATAGGTGGTCGATATATCAGGGAGTGTCCAAGATAATGCCAATGTGGCTGAAATGTCTGATATACTGGCCACCGTCATAGGAGTCTGAGGGCCGGGAGCGAGGAGATAGCTCCTCTCCCCTCCCCCCTCCCTCCCCAGCTTAGGAAGTTCGGACAAAACAAGCAAAATTTGGGCAATAGCAAGGAAGACAAAAAAGAAAACTTTTTTCCGGTTCACCTTTCCAAAAATGTACTTGCGAAAGGTTTGGTTCAATTCAATCAACCTTTAATCCCAGTATTTACTGAAATAGACCTGCAATAAACATGGCATCATTCACTTCAACCACGTTACAAGGTCTAATAGTTATACGTAGGTCACGTACGGGTGACAGAAATGCTGCCATATAAGGTCTAGTGAGTAGTACTGAGTAGCCTTTTTTCCGGGAATCTTTTAAACTTTTCTCAGAACTGATAAACAAATAAACTGTCCCCCGATCTGCCTAGGTACTTGGCGTATCCCTGATCATAATGTATAGACACTTTTAATAAATATCACGATGCATCATTTTCCGCTAATGACGTCAAACATATTCTTTTGAATTCTCTTGCAATTCAAAAGAATATGTTTGACGTCATTAGCGGAAAATGATGCATCGTGGTAATTATTAAAAGGGTCTATAGTACTTCATGTATCCTTTATTGTAATGTATTTAGATATATTGCAGTATAATTTAGGGTCGGATTACAGTTTCTAGGGTTAAAGCACTGATTTTAGTATTTAGGGTTAAGCACTGATTCCAGTATTCCCAGTGTATCAAGAGGGTTAGCAGATCTTATATATGGTCTGGGCTAGCAGCCTATTATCTTATATCCCTTAAAAATTACAGTTTCCGGCAGCTAGTCCTCGGTGGTATAGTGGGCAGTGTGCGTGCAGCAGATCAGGGTTCGATTCCCTATTCTACTGTTCTTTAATTTAATTTTTATTTCTACTGAAATAAAACCTAAGTGTTTAAATACAAAATAATAAGGGATACACCAAGAAAATACCCCGATCTGGCATGCGTTCCCAAAAGTTCCGAAAACTTTGCGAGCCCGTAAAGCTATAGTGTTTAATGTTTACCTGAAAAGATTCAGTTTTTGTACATGTCAATTTTGAAGACTAAGCAATTAAATCATACTTAGTTGACTTAACACGTTTGGCTAGTCAGCGGGATAAAACGTTTAAGCAGGCTCGCAATAGTTCCCGGCATTTTCCAGACAGATTTGGCAGCAGGGTCGAGTGGTTAGGGCGCAGGGTCCCGAGGGTCGGGTTTTAAGTCCCGCTCTGACTGAAGTTGTTTCACAGTGGACCCACGTTCAACTCCTCAGCCATGCTTGTAAATAGCCAACTGGTTTACCTCCTGCCAGTTGGATTTCTTAACCGTGTTATGTTCAATTTGTTTAGTTATTTGAGTGGCGTGCCTGTAAATTAGCTGATAGCTAATGGCTCCGCCAATTCCAAGCCCGCTCATCATTTTCATTCATTTAACTATCGAATTGCCTTGTCATATCAGGTCCAGTGATATTCTCTTGGTCAGATCAAGTAGGTGGTCGATATATCAGGAAGTGTCCCAGCCAATGTGGCTGAAATGTCTGATATACTAAGTAAATAAGAAGTAAATGACCGCGAACGAAAATGCTGCTGGTGTACATAGGATATGTAGAAGATCTAGTCAGCCAAAAATAGAGATAAAATCAAAGTATGTCGTTGTCGCGTTAAAAGTTCTACGTAGTATCAGCCTTGCTTTATACCGATGATTTTATCTCTATTTTTGGCTGACTAGATCTTCTCCATGTCCTATGTACACCAGCAGCATTTTCGAGATTTTCGTTCGTGGTCCTTTGCTTCTTATTTACTTGTTTTATTTTGGGACCGTAGATCTTTTCAGATCGATATGCTGCTTATATTTTTACATGTTATTGGCTATGTATTCGCTGAGGGATGGTTGTGTCTATCCTCACTTTCTTTAATTTTATGGCGACAACGACATGATATTTCAAATTATTTGCCTATTACTCATGGTCACGCGCCGCTGTGACGTGGATCAATTGGCAAACTTTTGAATTTGAGCTCATCTGTGGTCATCATCACGTGCGATTTGGTAGAAAATTGGCGTTCGCGCTAGTTTTTCTATCTTTTTGATGTTACACCGTGCATGCCAGGTCGAAACAGCTGTCTACGGTTGTATTTTGGCTTCCAGTTTGGGCTCTATCATGTCGTTGTCACGTTAAATTAATCTGATATACTGGCCTCAGCCAAACGAGCCGGAGGGGGGCGGAGAGGTAGCTCCTCTCTCCTCCCTCCCGACTCCCCCACCCCCCAGCTCAGGAAGTTCGGGCAAAACAAGCAAATTCAGACAATAGCAAGGAAGACAAAAAAGAAAACTTTTTTCTTTCATTTTTGCAAAACTGAACTTACGAAACGTTTGGTTAAATTCAATTAAACTTCAATCTATTCACTGACATAGACCTGCGATCATCATGACATGGCATCATTCACTTTAACCACGATACAAGCTTAAGGTCTTATAATTGCACTTAGATCACGCACGGGTGACAGAAATGCTGCCATGGACGGTGTTGTCAGTAGAACTGACAAAACGTGTTTGAATCAGTAGAAACCTAACATAATGGTTCAGTTTTTTGTTATCAAATACTTTACAAGTGCACAGAAACTAGAATTGGTTGTCTTTGAGTGCGGATGGCCAGGATGGAAATGGATTGCAACTTGAAAAAATTGGCCAATTTTTTAAAGTTCTCCTCGTGCTTCTTTGAAAAATCGCTAAAGCTGATTATGTTTTGTACTTCCTTGGAGTAATCACTCGATATTTCCGTCTTCATGTTCTAAGATCAATTTTATGTATAGGGAAATGCACTTAGTTAATATTTAGTGCAGTTTTGAAGAAAACACAATGAAATCCCATGACTTTGTTCCTTTAACATGCAGCTGTTAAAAAGTTCATTTGACCAGCGAAGCAAATTGTTAGCTACAATTCAGTCTAGTAAGATTTTATTCTTATTTTTATTATAATCTATTTTTATTGTAATCCTTTATTGACTTTTTATATTAACTTACGCTTTTGCAATACTGTAACGATTTATGGTCATGCAAATAAAGCTTATTGTTGTTGTTGTCGTTGTTGTTGTTGCTAAATTGGACTTATAACGGCTGCACTTGCAAAGTGCACGGCATGTCTGAAAACCAGTTTTACTGAGCCGTTTTACCGTGTTTAAATTAATTAATTGATTGATTGATTGATTGATTGATTGGCTGACTGTATTTACTACAACAAGACCCGGTGGGGGGGGGGGGGGGGGGGTACTCCCTATAATGGGCTGTACGGGGATGCTCCGCCCGAAAGGGGTACCTTTTTTAGGCTGGCGGTATATGAACCGGTTGAAGTATAAAAAACGGTAGGGAAAACTGTCATTTCAGTATTATAAAAAGCGCCTTTCAAAATATATCAAACAGACGCACGTAAAGGCAATATGAAAGGGGTGCCATTTTCAATGAAAGGTCTTGAAAGGGGTACAATTTTTAATGAAAGGTATATGAAAGGGGTACCTTTTCTGTCAAAAACAGTATATGAAAGGGTAAGGGTTTGGACCTTGGGGCGGAGCATCCCCATACAAAACTTTGTTGGGTACCCTCCCCCCTCGGGCAACGAAACAGCAATACTGACTTTCTCTTTTGTTTGTTTACTTTTTTACTTCGGGGTATTATATTAAATTTCTGTCCGGAAAGCTGGCGACTGCTCTAGCAATTAGGGAACACCAGTGTGGATATTTCCCCGCCACACGGGACAGTACGCAGCTCGTACAAAGTCTTCTCTGATTTGTGGAGAAAAGAACAAACAACACAACGATGGACCCTAGCCCTGAAAACAATAGAGCTGCGTGATACCCAGGTCCAAAAAAAATTAGAGGCTGTTAAGAGCTGCGTGGTATCTGGGCCACACATACATACCTAAAGTAAATCCTCTATCAATCCCCTGGGGGTTTACTTATTTCAAACGCGTTTGAGGTGGGAGGCTTTATAGAGTGGGGGGGGGGGGGGGGGGGGGGGGGGGGACTTATTATAAAATATAAGCGAAACACCAGCAGTTTAGTTAATTACTCTTTTTTGTAAATCATCAATTTCAATAAGTTCCAACAAGTAAACTAAAATGTTGAAAAGAAACTTGCACAATATGTATAATGTCACTCTGATTTCCATGTACTGAAGCACAAGTACGGGTAATATTTTTTACAAAACTCGCGAGTACGATATGTAATTAAATTCGTGTCCGGATTGGTGCGGTAAAAATGTACCGGTAATACAGCCTGTCGTCTATTAACATTCTTGCCATTCTTTAGATGCTCAGTTGCCATAGTAACAGCTTGTACCCAAAAATGTGCATCCTGACTGGTAAATCTCGTGAACCAACATTGCAAGACAAGAAAATTAGGCTTTATGTTGCAACTCATGATAGTTAGTGTAGGTTAGTTCTGTCTAAGCAACTGTCTAAGCATAAAGTTCTTTTTATGCGCCACATAACAGTCGACATATAATAAACATTCTATTTATAGATCAGCTGTGTAGCCTGGCCTGCGTGGCAGGCGTTCGAAGGGGGGAGGAAGGGGGAGAATTCAGGCGCGCGAGAACGCGAAGGGCGCGCGAGGAAGGGGGAAGCGCAATGGACAACACTGGTTCTTTAGCTCGGATTCGTTTCACTTGTCATGTGATAAAAGGGTCAATTACCAACTTTTTTCCGGCTGTTTGAAAATATCCAGTATTGAGCTACAGAGCTGGTTGATCGTGTAATAAAATTGACAATCGTACTGAAATAGATATTCGAGTTCTTGTGAGTTCTAGATGTTTCTTCGTGAGTTGAGCCATACATGGTAAGTTCGATTGTTTTAAGGATGTTGGGTGCAATTTTGTAGACGTGCGTGTTCGTTGACGACCCCACATACTCTTACGCCTGCTGTGCGGAAACCATGGACACAGATAGCAGCCTTAACTTGCTTTAGGGTTTCATTCAATGGTACTGTAAAGTGACGCACTCAACGCTACGGTGTAACCCAGAGACCCAGAGATACTAATAAGGCAGATTTCACGTTAATTTTATTTGATCTTCCTGTAAAGTGGCACGCCCAAAGGCACGGTGTACCTCAGTGGAATCGCTTTGGATTTTATTCGATCGTGTTGCAAGGTATCCAGCGTACGTGGTAGGCGCTAGAAATGGGATAGGAAGGAAAGCCCCCTCTCTTCGCTCTTCGCTCGCGCCCCAAATCCTCCGTTCTCCTCCCTTTCTGCCACGCAGGCTAACTGTAAGGTAGCACACCCAACAGTACGGTGTAACTTGACACCGGGCGGGGTTAAGGGTTGTTCATACAAAAGGTGGATAGTGCTATCCATCGGATAAATCACTATCTAGTGGATAAGTATTAACAAAATCCATTGTGTGACCCGTTGGATAGTGATTTATACGGTAGATACCTTTTAAACAATTGACAGAATCAAGTCAAAAACATACTTGCTTCACGGGCGCAAATTTTGCTTCCAAAACATATGTTTCCCAGTTTAGCCACATTAAAAAAAAATACTGTTTCGACAGCAATCTTTCTTAGTTTAGCCAGGCCCGTAAATTGTAAATTCAATTCTCTATAACTCACAAACGCGACGTTCAAAACAAGAAATATTTTACCATTTAACTATTCAATGTACATACAGTTGAAAATTAGGCACTTTAAAGGATTAAATGCACTGTAAACTAAGGCCCTAGCCACACTAATGCGGTTTCAAAAGTCTCCGTGTTTATCTCGGCGAAAACGAAGCAAAATATTTTCGTCCACAATAGTGTTTTCGTATCGTCCACACTAAAACGCTCGAAAACGATGAAAACGACTGAGACCTGGGATTGCGCATGTTTTAAAGGTGCCGATAGATGCTCCGATTTGGACTGGAACCGATGGCATGTGACACTTTTTACGTCACCGTTTTCAAAAGTTCTGTTTTCACCTGTCCATACTAGAAACGAAGCGTTTTCAAAACGTTGCGTTTTCAAAAGTCTCCACTTTTGAAACCGCATCAAAACTTTTTCGTTTTCAAACGAAAACGCATTAGTGTGGACAGGGCCTAAACTGAATCAAATGTAAAATAATAACAATAATATATGCAATTTATATAGCGCCTTTTCTGAAGGTATCCAAAAGCGGTTTACATAAAATCTCAAAAACTATCAAACTATCTTAAAAACTATAAATTATCAGTTAAAAACTAAAAGCCTACAGTTCACTAATTAAAAATAAGTGATCAATAAAGCTTCGTTACATATTATTAAATCTTAATAATTATAAATAATACCTTAAAAATTATCAACAAATGGACTTTATCGCGTCCCGCCATTTTGTATAAAAAGAAAAGATTTAACGCCGCCCAGCCTCGCAGTGAAAAAGTTGAAAACGAGGTTGGGCGGGCAAAAACAAAGCATTTTATTCTCCGGGAAGTCAACATGGCCGCCGCGTGATAGAGGCCTATAAGTTCAAAACTACAGATCCACAGTTACTAAAAATACGTGTTCAATTACGTAGTCAGACCAGCCTTGCAGTTTATTGTGTCTTTGTCCATTTTTTTTGGCCGATTAGGTCTCTTGCAGATCCTACGTATGCCGTTAGCAGAATTATCGTTTGCGGTCCTTTGCAGATTTTACTTTTGTTTCAACAAAAAGCTTTCTTAAAAAGATACGACTTTAAAAATTCGGTGATCATGACCCAATGTAGAAAATTATTTAAGTGTAACTTTTGTTACGGAGTACAAGTAGTCAATTTGCTTGAGTATATTTCTAAAATAACAAAAAGGTATTTGCATTTCGGAGCGCAATTAACCTCCCCGGGCATACCGCAAGTAAGGATTTTGAAAGACCAGACATTTGACTGCCTACAAAACATTGTTAAGTGTCGTTTAGAGAATTCAGCGAGTCATTCTATGTGAGCTACAACTAAATCTGTTCAGATTGTGGAGAATTTCACCAAACTTTAACTATCGTTTTTCTGTTGGTACCCTGTGATACAAATGTACATCCGTGTATCGAATAAATCTTGTAGTTGTCCCGCCATCTTGTGGAGTTCTGATCGTCAAACAAACTTTTTCTAAAAAGACATACGCCCGAGTGTTTGTTTGCAGGGACACGCTTGCCCTTGCAATTGACAGACACGTAAGAAAGTTGTAGCCTCAAATCTATCAGATGAGAGGGCTGCTCGTTATCTATCTTAATCATAATTTCCCAGCATCAAACCTTGAATTATTTGAGTTAGTGCTAACTTTTGAGTCTGTGAATGAAATCCTAAAGTGTGACCATTCAAATGAAAGCTATTGAGCAGTACTTTCCTGTGGTACTGTTTATTATGCTGCAGAAGGTGGTTCTAACTTTTAAGTCTGTGGATGAAATCCTAAAGTGTGACCATCCAAGTGAAAGCTACTTATAATCACTACTTTCCATTAGCACTGTTTATTGTGCTGTAGGTTCTAACTTTTAAGTCTGTGGATAAAATCCAAAAAGAAAGTGTGACCATTCCGCAAACATCAGACAGACAGACATCTTTGCTAATTTTCGGAAAATGATCGGATACGTTCGTATAACCTTCAGACAATATTTAGAAAATGTCTTAAATGGCTTCTTGGAAATATGAAATTTCTCTTTGTTCGCGTGTTATTGTTGAAAACAGCGAATGATTGAGTTACTGATATCTAGTTAAACACCCACAGTAGAGGAATTATACATCTCCGTGCACTCATCATGATTATCTTCTCATATCTCCACACCGATAATCAGTATAGTAATTATGTTATTTTTAATGTCGCGTCTTGTGTTGGCCTAGTACAGTTAAAGGTATAGTTTTATTTGCTGCTGCAGTCTGATTTTAATGTTGCGTCCTGTGTTGGCCTAGTACAGTTGAAGTTAGTTTTCTTTGCTGTTGCAGTCTGGTTTTAATGTCGCGTCCTGTGTTGGCCTAGTACAGTTGAAGGTAGTTTTCTTTGCTGTTGCAGTCTGGTTTTAATATGTCGCGTCCTGTGTTGGCCTAGTACAGTTGAAGGTTGTTTTCTTTGCTGTTGTAGTCTGGTTTTAATATGTCGCGTCCTGTGTTGGCCTAGTACAGCTGAAGGTAGTTTTCTTTGCTGTTGCAGTCTGGTTTTAATGTCGCGTCCTGTGTTGGCCTAGTACAGCTGAAGGTAGTTTGCTGTGCTGTTGCAGTCTGGTTTAAATGTCGCGTCCTGTGTTGGCCTAGTACAGCTGAAGGTAGTTTTCTTTGCTGTTGCAGTCTGGTTTTAATGTCGCGTCCTGTGTTGGCCTAGTACAGTTAAAGGTAGTTTTCTTTGCTGTTGCAGTCTGGTTTTAATGTCGCGTCCTGTGTTGGCCTAGTACAACTGAAGGTAGTTTTCTTTGCTGTTGTTTTCTTTGCTGATTTTAATGTCGCGGCCTGTGTTGGCCTAGTATAGCTTTAGGTAGTTTGCTGGGCTGTTGCATTTTGATTGTGCTGGAAATAAAACAATGTTTTGCAAAATATATTTTTTGAAGAAACTGACGTAATCTTTGGGCAAGTTGTCATCGGCTTGAGGAATGTTTTCTACAGCGAAGAACGTATGCAATACACCTGGCTTGTTTTTTCCTTTGCCATCCTTATACCGGAAGGTACAACAAGCCGCACTCCAAATTCTGCTGGGAACATTAATGGGGTAGTCCTTATCCTTGTAATCACTGAACCCGCTGGCTCCAAAAAATCTTGGTTGATCACTATGGTAAAAAGTCGATGGCATCACACCAACAATGATGTGCATTCTAACATTTTCGGTCGCAACACCGTTATATTTCGCACAGTTTTCACGACCCCACTTTACTAGCGCTTGTTCTTTGACTCTCCATATCCCGCTATTTATGCTTCCAAACTGCGGTATATTGTTTGTGTAAGTAAAGGTGGCTACAATCCTATCTTTCTTCCCTCGGCCGTATGCTGCCGCTATTAAATGGCCTTTATGTATAGCAGCATACTGTTTTACCCCCACGTTAAGTAGAGGGCATGCTTTTTTTGGCGAAGCAGCCTTGCCCTTATTCAAAGCGTTTTTCCATTTAGCATCCATTTTTTGCTGTTTGTTTGCCTTTTGCTTATAACATATCTTAACTTTTGACGACGCCTTGAAGTCGCTAGCTTTTTGTTGACAATCTGGTTTGAGAGCAGAACTTTGTTTGAAATCAGTTGATGGACGTACGTATTTGGCATTCAACTGTTGTTCATTCATTACAGTAGCTGAATAGATCGGCGTTCTGTTCTCGCAGTCATAAAGTACTGCTACTGCACCATTTTCACACAAATACGCCAGGTTTTGTTTGTTGCCTTGGAATTTCCCAAGCTGTTCCAGACCAGATGGAGAGTAGCCAGTCAACTTTTTGTCTAATTTAGGCCGCGGCTTTCCTTGCGTGTTGCAGGCATCCATAATGTTGCACTCACATGCACAGCCAGTAAACCCACTCGACTGACATTGCCCTGCTATTTCTTGTAACAAATGCCACATCATTACGACGGTCAGTACGCCTCCACAAAATTTGTTCATGGTTTTTCTGGTTACATTAAAATCAAAAAGAAAC
Source organism: Dendrophyllia cribrosa (assembly GCA_024195265.1). NCBI lineage: Eukaryota > Metazoa > Cnidaria > Anthozoa > Scleractinia > Dendrophylliidae > Dendrophyllia > Dendrophyllia cribrosa. The sequence continues at coordinate 1,870,504 of JAJLRJ010000014.1, forward strand.
AATTGGGTTAATTCATGGAAAATTTGTTGTTCTCGTATCATCTATAAGCGACCTTAAGCAACACTGACGGCGACGGTAGCTTGCTTAGACGCCTCTTATATACTTCAAGGCAATTGAAGACGTCTGCAAGCAGGCTACAACGTTAACGACGGCAACGGCAACGAGAACGTCCAAGAACTTCGCCCTTTTTTAAAAACGAGGTCTACATGTTAGGAAAAGTCTAACTTTTTCTAATACCCCGGGGTGGGGGGGGGGGGGGGGGGGGGGGGGGGTACTCAACAAAGTTTTGTACGGGAATGCTCCGCCCCGAGGTCCAAACCCTTACCCTTTCATATACCTTCCATAGAAAATGGTACCCTTTCGTATACCTTTCGTTGAAAATGGTACCCCTTTCATATACCTTTCGTTGAAAATGGTACCCCTTTCATATAGTCTTAGCGTGCGTCTGTTTGATATATTTTGAAAGGCCCTTTTTATAATACTTAAATTACAGTTTTCCCTACCTTTTTTATGCTTCAACTCGTGTTTTCGCTGCCATTTCCTATTCTTCGTGAAATCCCTACCCTTTTCACATACTTCAACTCGTGAAATCCCGACCCTTTCATATACCTCCAGCCTCAAAAAGGTACCCTTTTCGGGCGGAGCATCCCCGTATAGGGAGTAACCCCCCCCCCCCCCCCCCCCCCCCCCCGGGTCTAATACATTAAAGCAAAGCATAACTGTTTGTAAACATCGGCCCAATATAGGTTAAATTATCAATTTAATATTGCTCTGCACGGGCATTAAATACTTGGGTACATTTCCATGTCGTTAGATCGTTCTGTGCACAACTACTAAACGAAAAATCATGAAGGTACAGGTGACTTTTTCTTTTCTTTACCTGTAATAGAACGTGATTCGGGAATTGTTCGGATACATTCTCGGGGGAATGGGGAATAACCGTCGTTTGTGTGTTATACCCAGGAAAGGGGTAGCAGATATAGGGGAAGGGACTGGGACTCGCCCCTACGTACTCTGTTGTTTTCATTCTGACCAATTAGCTGTTGTTGTTGTGTTCAATGTGTTGTTGCTTGTTGCCTGTTTATTATTATTATTATTCTGAACCAATTTCACCCCCCCCCCCCCCCCCCCCCCCCCCCCCCCCCGCTTTTTTCAGCTTTAGGGCCTCCATCTCATGTCCATCTGCCACAGAAGAAGTGAAGAAATTGTCATTTTGGTATTTTAAAGGTATAATTTAAAGGTTCCGGCCGAAAAGTGCTGTAAAGTGACAGAAGTAGCAATAAATAAATAAATACTAGTAGTAATCATAGATTATAGTGCGTCTCCTTATACCGTAGCACCTCGTCTTGACCTACGTAGTACCTCAGTTTCAGCCACTGTTGAAAGGGGCTATGTCACGAGATATGTCACGCAGGCAAAAACGTCGGACCGACGTCAAACAAATTCACGCTATCGCCGTGGAAAATCCTTCAATTCTGCCGTGCTGTGTACTCCGAAAGGTCTCAGATTTTTCCAACATAAATAGTATATTTGTCTTGATTTCATTTCGGTTTATATTTCTCCGATTCTGAAATGATGCGCCTCAGTCGACTTGGTGTGATATCCGCAAGGATTTTACCGACTAAATTAATGTAGATCTCTCAATGTCTGGAAGTTGCATTCAGCACATGTTTAATCAGTTGAGCATGGACAAAGGTTCTTCTCCGGGGCTGATTGCTGTGAAATCAACCCAAAAGTTGTCATAGTTTTCTCTCTTCTTCGAAAGCAGTGTGCTTTCAATGCTGTCACGTAATTTATAATAACACGCGCAAGCGATCTCAAGGTCAAGCTACATGTAGGTCACGTACGCGAACAGTATTAGCTGCAGTAGTTATTTTGATCTGTTTTGAATGAAGTCCAGAAATTTTCATTGCTCTCTTTCGAGCAAATATTAATCCTTGCAATGAGACAAAGGACGATTCAGTTAAATTCTTAGTTGGACAGGCGTTCGCCTGGCGCGGCCGGCAAGACATACAGCGAATCGCTCCATAGAACATCGCGAAGAAGCGGCGTCGGTATTTAGGTGAAAGCTTTCCAAATCAGGCAAAGAACCACCGAAAATTAAATTTAGAGCATTCAAAACATACCCGAACGGTGCTAGAAGCGAGGAAAATCCAATAACGTCTTGTTTGATTCCAAAGAGACCCAACAACTAACTTGGTCCGAAGAAGAACCTTCGTCCATTTCCACTGTGTACTTTAAGACATTGAGATATTGAACCGTACCGTACGATTTCAAAATCGGGAAAATATCCGAAACTAAATCAAGACAAATAGGTTATTTACATTTGACATTTCGGAGCACTCAGCTCCCCAGGATTGAATGGATTGTGCCTGATTTCCACGCGCTGGAAATGCTGGATACTATTGTGACGTTTCAAGATGGCGCAGATTTGGTACCGACACTTTTCTCGATTCGTTCCGCCTAGACGACGCGCTAAGCATGCTGGATACCATTATGACGTTTCAAGATGGCGCAGATTTGGTACCGACACTTTTCTCGATTCGTTCCGCCTAGCCGACAAGATTAGGAAGCGTCTCCTTCGTCGACGCAACAAGTTAATAAATAGGAATTTCAGTGGAATCCGCGAGGTGGCTCTTACTTCCACTGTTTCCCAATAAGAGTTTGGAAATGTTGGTTTTTGAGGAGGGAGGAAAACCGGAGTACTGCACCCGCCCCAGGGGTAAACAGCTGGGAGTAACTGTACCAACCCCAGGGATAATAAGCTGGGAGCAACTGCAACAACCCCAGGGATAATAAGCTAGGAGCAAGTGAACCAACCCCAGGGGTAATAAGCTGGGAGCAACTGCAACAACCCGAGGGGTAATAAGCTAGGAGCAACTGCACCCACCCCAGGGGTAATAAGCTAGGAGCAACTGCAACAACCCCAGGATCTCAAATTTCCTTAGCACTTTCCTCTCCTCTCAAATTAAAAAAGATTCTGAAAACGTTCTTTGTCTTTGACCAAAAAAGCGTTATAACAGTGTTATTTATAATTATAGACCTAACCCTAAGATTCAATAAAACCTAATGAGCCAAGTAATAAACCTACGATTTTAACTTAATTCCCTGTGTATTCTGAATTATACGTAAAAAAAAGTTTTGTTCATACTACGCCACGTAGGGACTGTTTCACTTCAGCACACATGTAACTAACGAATCTCGTTGCCACCGAACATATAAGTTCATGTATTGTGTAGTTGAACTGAGGGGCTTCATAATACCGTATTAACCCCGATATAACGAAGTCCCCGGTATAGCGAACAATACTCTTCAGCCCGGCCAAAGTTATGGTAAAATGCATGAAACAGAACCCTGATCAGTAACAAGATCCGGTACAACTTAAAATCTATCTCGATATAACGAACAAATGTCATCATGCGTGACTTGTACAGTATTTTTAGTGCCGTAATACCAATGCGATTATAATTTAGCCGTGCAGCTATATGCAGACAGTAAATGGGTCATTGCAATTGTTCAAATCCGGAAAAAAACTGATTGGGGTTGGTGTCACGTAGCACTGTTTAATTGTGAGGCAAAATAATTATTAGCCAAACCCCGATTGATAACGATGATTTTGGTCGTTTTCCCACAAGTTCGTTGAAACAGTGTTTCTTTTTTCACAATAGTGTTGAGCCTCGATTTGGTTTAAATTAATGCATCTAGGCGTGGCGTAGTCTCCTACGCAGCCGTTATTAGGGCTCGTCACACAACGCTCCTCCCCACACGAGGAGCGTTGCGTGACGAACCCTAATAACGGCTGCGTAGGAGACTAGGCGTGGCGGGGGTAGGTTCAAATGTCCTTTAATTTGCTTTTGGGTGCTCAAAGTTCATCTTCGACCGCGATTTTCGGTTTCTTGCCCCAGTGGAACAACCGATGCAGCATTCCGGAATTTTCTGAATACAGTCAACTCTCCGCTAACGGACACTCTCGTAAGCTGACAGCTCTACTTACGGACGCCTTTTCAAATCCCTGTTTTACCTCCCAGTCAAACTCTGTATTTACACATTCCCGTAAGCGGACACGGTTCTCTCGTAAGTGGACGCGAACACTTTTGAAAATGAAAATTGGATTTTCTTTTGTTTACACTCTCTCGTAAGCGGACACCCTATGTATAATAATTGACTCTTGGCAATGAAATTTGTCTTTAATTCAATAAATCAACAAAAATATGACCTTTGACAGAGAAACAGAACAGTGGGGATCGGTTTTGTCAAATCTCCATTTGTCCGCGGGAAAGCAAGCTGTCCGTTCGTTTGAGAGTCCGACGTTACATTTGTAGTGTCACGTTATGACCACGTTCGTCATGGTCTACTTTCTTTATTGTTTCTGTTTTCAATCACTGACTGTACCGAACACTATATCCCAGATAATCAAACTTGGACTTGAGCCCACGGTAAAGATGTTTTAACGTCAGCTGTAACGTCACCATAAAAAAGTATTTACAAGGAATTTCCAGGCCATACCCATCTCCTCTGTTGACACCTTTACCCATTATGATGGCTTTCCCTCTGAATGTTTGTTCCGCGTGATAAATACAGCCATCTTCAAAGGAATGTGACCAGATAGACGAGACACATATGTAGACCAACAATTTACAAGATAAATGATGTATGATTGCAAAAAGTTTACTTGCGAATATTTACATCAATATATTTGAAGAAATTGAAGACAGCGTGTGAGACACTGAATAATGTTTTCCTAACAAGTGACCTGCAGAACGACAACAAAAAAGCCTTTGCTCATACCAGAAACACTCAGATTCATTGCACTAGTGTAGTAATTGCTAACAAAACCTGACCATTATTTTTTGAATCTCCATTAAAACAAATATTTATTTTTGGCTTTTCAAAGTGGAAAGCCAAAAGTGGGGGCGTTACTAATTTTACAACATGTAAAAAGTTCTGAAACTTAACGTTATTTTCGGAGGGGAGGCGGGGGGCATTATTTACGTAATTTTTTTCGGTTGGGAAAAAGGTTTCGCAATGCCATCTTACACTGCATATTTTTTTTAATTGAACTACAGAAAAACTTAAAAGTTAAAACACGCAAAACAATCAAAAAACCAGACGCAAAATACATCAACTGACTGAGCCTTGAAGGGCAATAGAACGCCATTTCAAAAACTATCAAACTTCAGTTGTATTTAAAATAGATATATTTGACTTTAACACAACTGGTTCAGATGGCTTGTTGGAGTTTGAATGCCCTATAATTTGGCTTCGGGCACAAAAATCCACCTCTGACCGAGATTTCCGGTTTCTTCCGATATTTGAACAGTGGCTGATATTCCTGTATCTCCGTTTGCTATATTCATAACAAGGCCATTCGTGGTGCTCCGCATCGAGTCATTTTTATACTCCCACTTTTGATTTGCGGCACCGTATGAGTAAGGCGTATAACCGCAGCATCGATTTCCCTCTCTGCCACCCGTGTTGTCCGCCACCAGACCCATTTTACTGACAAGCGTATCATTTGGTCCCCACCTCCATAGTTGATTGGCTCCACCATATGCTGGGTACATGACGAGGTTGCCACCTTTCGCAAAACCATCAATTGTAAGAACTAGTTGATTAAGTTGGCTTTGTATGTAGAAATAGCTCGACATTTCGATTTTAGATGAGAGACTGGATTGTGAGGCTTCTTTTTCGCTATTCACGGCGATATCGACACTGTCTAGCCTAAAATGACAAACCAAGAGAAAATATAATAGATTCCCTATAGATTCCCTATTTTCGAAAGTAATAACTCCAAAAACAAACAGGGCTATACACATTTAAATTAGCGTTACTTTCTTGGGGGGGGGGGGGGCATTATTTATGGAATTTTCTTCGGTTGGAAAAAAAGGTTTCGCAATGCCATCTTACACTGAATTTTTTTTTTAAATTGAACTACAAATATAAAAACTTAAAACTTAAAACACGCAAAACAAAAAAAACACAGACGCAAAATACATCAAACTGACTGAGCCTCAGTTGAAGGGCAATAAAACGCCATTTCAAAAAGTATCAATCACAGCTGGTTCAGATGGCTCGTTGGAGTTTGAATGTCCTATAAATTGCTTTCGGGCATCAAAATCCACTTCTGACCGGCAAGATTTCCGGTTTCTTCCGACATTTTAACAAAGGTTGATATATTTGTATCTCCATCTGCTATTTCCATAACAAGGCCATTCATGATGCTCTTTATAGCGCCATTTTTATACTGCCACTTTTGATTGTCGTAACCGGTTGGCAACCAGCCGATGCAGTGGCCGGTGTTCAGCTGTGCACCCGCTACCAGACCCATTTTACTGACAAGGGTATCACCTGGTCCCCACTTCCACAGTTGATTGGCTCCACCATACGCTGGGTACATGACGAGGTTACCACCATTCATAAAAGCATCAATTGTAAGAACTAGTTGATTAAGTTGGCTTTGTATGTAGAAATAATTCGACATTTCGATTTCAGATGGATGGCTGGATTGTGCGGCTTCTTTTTTGTTATTCACGGTGATCTATCGTCACTGCCTTAAGCCTAAAATGACAAACCGAGAGAAAATATGAAAGATTCCCTCTTGAAAAAAATATTGCAGCGAAAGTAATAATTCCAAAAACAAAAAGGGCTATACACATTTCACATGGAAGTGGGGATTTTTACCAATCCCGGAGGGTAAAAATAATGTGAGAAGAATTAGTGAATTAGAAATGCTAATAGCTGTGTTCCTCTAGTAATCCACTGCAGTAACGGAACAGAGAGGTTACAATGTCCACAAAGTAAATGCTGCAATGCTGCAATTCTTAAAGCAGATTTTTGTTATCTACCTTCATTGATGCAAAAAATGCGCGCTCAAAACGAATACAGATGTCCCATAACATTCGTTAGTTACGTCATTTTTACATTAAAAAACCGATTTGTATCACAGCATTTGCGCATCTCCGCGGTGCAACCGCGTGGTGTCTTTGGCGCGAAACCGAGATCAGTATGTTGTTGCTATAAATGCTACACAAATGGCTTTCTTTCTCAACAAATGCATGTAGAATATAATTTCACGTTTGGCTGTAATTTTGAATTTTTAAATGTTTATCTCAAAAACCAACTGGCAATGACATACAAATGTACCAGGCAAAATAGTTGAACAAAAAAGTTCAAAAAAACTGCGTGGCACTTGTGACAATAAATAATTCAACATAAACATTTTCCAGGCATTATTTACAAATGTACCAAACTGTCCATGATAAGGACACCGAAGAAATAAGGACAACAGATGAGTTCCCACTGGCTATGCCATAAAGTAAAGCGTGTTCAACTTGTCATTCTTGTGGCGCTCATTATGAAAACCCTTCAGGCTATTTCCTCACGATGAATTCACCGCCTGTTTCCGAAACTTGTAAACTGACGGACATCTATATAGCAATAAATAGAGTTTAATTCCTGGGCGCCTTCGCGCGCGCGTATTCATCCTGTAATTCTTGGGACGTATATTCTGAAATCCCTTCCAGCCTTTTGCTTAAGATAAGTGACTCCGACTTTTTATCAGTAATAAGCTAGAGCATCTGTGTAGCAATAGAATAAACTATTTATTGCGGTGTTGAGATGTAGTAGCCGATCTGTTTTAATTAAGAGAAAATAACGGAGTTTGGCATTCAAATGCAGCTATCCTGTACGGGTGTATTATTATTTGTATTGGAATGACCCAGTATTTTTCAAGTTCAAAGTCTTTTTAACACAGTAACAAACACATAAAGACCCACCTTCACCCAAGAAGTTGCGGTCGTTTATTTTTGTTTTGAAATGCTCCATTGTTCATACGCGTGATCTGATAGGTTTGCACGCATTGAAGCGCGAATTTCGTGTTACACGAAATTAAGTGATCACGGCACGCACAGCATTTTGGGTGAAGGTTGGCCTTTAAATGCTCATAACCGTAAATGAAAAGGCTCTGACTTATGTCAGTAAATACAATAAGAGTAAAACAATCATTATACATTCCATCAGGTCGGCATTAAGACTTATTCTACCTAACAGACTGAGAAAATAACATCGTTACATAATAAATGACTACAAAACCGTAACACTGCATGGTATTTGAATATATTTTGGCGCGCACGTATTCATCCTGTGATTTCTGTGACGATATCCAACTTAGTTGGTTGAAACTTGTACTGGAATGACTCAGTAGTTTGGGGTTGAAAGCGATTGAACACGATAACAAACACTTCAATGTTCAGAACCTGTTAATAATATTAAGCCCGGTATTCGAATTGTTCAAAACAACATCATGCATTCCATCATGTCACTTGCAAGATTTGTATATACAATCTAACAGATCATGATTTTAACCACAAGAATTAAAGATTTTTTGTGACGCTCATTATGGAACCCCATCAGTCTCTTTCCTCACGAAATGAATACTCCGCCTGTTTCCGAAACTTGTAAACAGAAAATCTCTGTAACAAGGAGATAAACTAGTATCTTCTACGTATTTGAGCTGGAGTTAGTCTGTTTTTAGGCGCTTATTTTTTCAGGTATTCATTTTTATTTATCTGGAATAACGGAGTGTTAGGGAAGCTTTTCAAAGCCCGTTTCCAAACACTTTACTGTTCATTCATTCACTATTCACTGTTCATCTACGCATTGCCTCTGTTTTGTGGCATTTCGTTCCTTATATGATAAATGATTACAAATTCGTGACACTATATGAAAACTTAGAGATATAGAGAAGTAAACTGCAACTGCAACTGCAACTTAGAGATATAGAGAAGTAAACTGCAACGGAAGAGATGTCTAATCGAATAACAATTGCTTGACAATCAAAGGAACAAAAAACCTATCTGCAAAGTTCCAAAGTAGTAAACTAAGGATGGATTTACCTTTGAGAAGTGAGAATGGTCCGCTGCAGAAAATATGCTTTTTTGGGTTACAGAAGTGGAATAACAAGTGCTGAAAGGAACCAAAAAACCTATTTGTAACAAAAGTCTTGGACTGGTTAGTAAACTTTTAAAAGATAAATTTACCTTTGAGAATGGTCCGCTCCTTAAATCGCTTCGTGAAATTTCCGAAGGAAGTGCAAAAATGTTGTCAATATAGGATCCATTCTTATTCAAGGAGATGCAAATAAGTGGCCGAGTATTGTGCAGTTTAACCTTGCATTATATAGAATATTATTTGGAAACAAATGCAACGTTTTCAAGAGTATTCCACGTAAGACGACAACACTTGCAAAAGGTAAAAACAATATTACTGTCCTTTCTTACTTTTGAGATCTATAATTGCATTTGTTTTTTTCGCTTTCACTTGGTTATTCAGCACAGATTTTTTTGTTCAACCACAGCTTTTAGTTGATAAGTAAACACATTACGTCATATGAGAATGCTTCCTGGCTGTTTTTAACAAAAAAAAATGAGATATGTTTTGCTATGTTTAAACAATTGGCTTTCGTCCTCAACAAAAGTACCTAATTTACGTTTTGACTGTAATTATCAAGCAATCAATTTTCTACAAAAAAAACCAGCAGTGATGTGCGAATTTACCAATCAGTCCGCGATCTCGTAGTTTATTTCAGCGCTCGTATTTATCCTGTGATTCTTAGGACGTATATTCTGAAATCCCTTCCAGCCTTTTGCTCAAAATAAGTGATTCCGACTTTTATCAGTAAATAAGCTAGAGCATCTGTGGAGCGGTGTTGAGGTGGAGTGGCCGATCTGTTTTATTTAACAGAAAATAACGGATTTTGCCATTCAAAATCTGTCCTTTAGGAATTCGACTTGCATTTTATGAAAGCGAGCTGGCTATTTATAGCCAGCCCGATTTAATAAGTTAGAGCATCTGTAGCAATAGAATAATCTCAGTGTTTAATTTTAAGGTGACATTAAAGTGAGAAGAAATTAGTATTAAGCATTCGCGTGCTGTTACATGTTCACTCTGCTTAAATTGTCTTTATCTTTGAGAACTGCCGTGACTCTACATGCCGTACCTGTCACTGGGTTTTGCGCCAAATCCTAAAGAGCCAATTTTTTTCTTTCGTTGAACTTTTATTTATGCTCAATTATCAATAAATTTATTTTAACTTGTTATGGAATGACTCAGTAGTATTGGGTTGAAAGCGCCGCATTGAACACGATAACAAACACTTTAATGTTCAGAACCCGTAAATAATATTAAACCTGGTATTCGAATTGTTTAAAATAACATCATGCATTCCATCACGTCACCTGCAAGATTTGTATATACTATCTAACAGATCATGACTGTAACCAAAATAATGTAAAGATTCTTCACGGTAACGCTCTTTATCTGAAACCTTCCTCGCAATAAATACTCCTCCTAAACAGAAAAGCTCTGTAGCTAGGAGAAAAACTAGTATCTTTTACGTTATTGAGTTGGAGTTAGTCCAGTTTCTAGGCGCTCATTTTTTCAGGTATTCATTTTTATTTATCTGAAGCTTACCAAATGCCGTTATCAAACACGTTACTGTTCATTCATTCACTGTTCACTGTTCATTTAAGTATTATTGTTTCTGTTTTGGTGTATTTCTTTCCTTATATGATAAATGATTACAAAATTCGTGACACTATATGAAAAGTAAGAGATACAGAGGTAGACTGTAACAGAAGATAGGTTTTTGAGTAACAGAAACCCAATAACTAGTGCTTGACAAACAAAGGAACAAACAACCTCTGTTTCAAGTCCCAATTGGGTAGTAAACTAAGGATGAATTTACCTTTGAGAAGAGAGAATGGTCTGCTACAGAAGATATGTTTTTGAGTAACAGAAATCGAGTAACAAGTGCTTGACAAACAAACGAACAAAAAAATCTATTTGTGAAGTCTCAAAGTAGTAAACTAAGGATGGATTTACCTTTGAGAAGAGAGAATGGTCCGCTACAGAAGATATGATTTTTTTGGTTACAGAAGTGGAATAACAAGTGCTGGACAACTGACAAAGGAACAAAAAACATATTTGTAATAAAAGTCTTAAAGTGGTAAACTTTTAAAAGGCGTAGAAACTGCTGCACAAGGCTGCCGAAATACTCCAAGAATCTTGAATGATTTGTCACGTGACATACTATAAAATGGCGTTATTGGAGCTTCTTTTCAGTGATTGGAAGCCGTGTTTGCCTTCTGGAAATCTCAAACCGTTGTTCAAACGAAACAAAGAAATTTCATCATGTTTTACATAACAAACTGCTCCAGGACTCTTCGAGTATTTTGGGGGTTTCTTAGCCTGTTCCAGGCGTTCAGATCGTGGGAAAAGCGCGAATAGTTGGGGAAGGCGTGAAGAAAAGCGAGCGAAAAAAATCATGCGCTCTCTTTTCTCTGCGCGTTCCCCACTATCTAAACGCCTGGAACAGGCTAGGGGTTTCTATGCCGCCCCGTCATTTTGAAAGCAGAGAAAGTTGAGGAACCACTAAGTGGAGGTTGACGTACCACGCCGTACGACTATCCCGTTAATACCTTACGGCCACCTCGTTATTACGACCATATTTTATCGGCCCGAACAAAAGCTAAGGGAACGATGGAGTCATTTTGCTGTATCAATATCTTTTAACTAAGAACAAGCAAATTGAGAAATTCAATCAATGAAGAAATTGAGTGTGATATTAAGAATTTTTACCCCACCAAACACAGACAATATATATACTCCATATCCTATGTCACCTCCCTTATCTTTAACATTCAGTTTCAAGCTGACCTACTAAACAAATACAATAGTCATAACATTCCATTTATATAGCGCCATTTCCATCACTGTCCAATGGCGCTTTACAAATTGTAATTATATATATTATTGTAATCATTAGTTGACATTCTAGCTACTTTAACAGAAGGGTTTCGAAATAACACTTTTTCTTTACAGATGTACCTTGAGAAAAACTGGAAGTTGTCCGTTTTTGCAGCTGTATTAGTGGCAGCCGTAACAGTCCTTGTATCACGCTATTCGCAGCCTGGGTGAGCTATAGTAGAACGGAGTAATAAAAATTATACAGAGCGCTTTTCAATTGAGTGACGAAAGAAATTTTTTAATTGCTTTGTGATTGGCTTAAAAATCACGCGCCACTTTATCAACCAATCGGAGGTAAAACCAAAACCAATCGTGACTTACTCGCATGCGTTTTCCGCGCTTGGCGCCGGCGGCAGGTATTTTCTTCGAGTTCTGATTGGTCCGTTACTTTTGTTTTTATGACATTCAACTGAAAACTGTTCTAATTACAAATAATAAAGATGGATTGCTAGTGATATAGTATCACCTTAAATGTGAAAACGTCGTTGTCGTTCATCGTGTTCTGTAATGTCCGGTCCCCGGGGGGGGGGGGGGGGGGGGGGGGGGGGGGTTTACTCCCTTATATACGCTATATAGGTATGTGCCGCCCGATAGGGTCGGGATCTTGAGGTGCTCAGTCCTTAAATAGGGTATCCTTTTTGGTATTTTTGGTATTGTGATCCTTAGATATTCCTTAGATAGGGTCACTAAATTGCAGTATCCACCCCAACGCGCAAAACGAAAAATATATGGTCTGTTAAAACTGTACTACACGCCTGAATTGGGCCTTAAAAAGGGTATCAAATCTCGATTTTCTACCCTTAAATAGGGTCAGGGTTTGAGAACCTTGGCGGCACACATCTATCCTAAATTGTCGGGAGTACCCCCCCCCCCCCGGGTGTCCGGTTTACGTGCTTGTCTTGTATTATGATACTCAAGGCAATCTTTGCTGCTGTGTGTCTCGCGTCACCTGAAACCGTGCGTTGCGGAGTTAAAGTGATTCCTTAGTATTGTATTGCACATCACTACTGCGCATAAATTCTTGTGCCATTAGTGCGCGCACTTGTACGCGCACTGTCCGAACCAAGAAGCAAGGTTTCCTTTGAGGATAAGTTGGTCAAATGAATAAAAGATTGTTTTCTCCTAAACGAGTATGGTGATCTATCTCTTTATTGCTTGAAATTACTCTAAAAAACATCCTCTTTGAGTTAAAAGAGTTTTAAACTAGAAGTAATCACAGATTAAAGTGCGTCTCCTTAGGTACCTCGTTGTGACATGGCATTCGCGTTTCAGGCATGTTTCTGGTTCTTTCTTAATTTAGGGCCAGCTTGTAGTTGTGGAACTTTGTGCGTTGTCGAACGAGCTGTCAGAGCACGAGGCAGCAAAAACAGTGCGCACGCAGGTCAAAACACGCGCTAAGCATGCGGGATAATATTGTGACGTTTCAAGATGGCGCAGATTTGGTACCGACACTTTTCTCGATTCGTTCCGCCTAGCCGACAAGATTAGGAAGCGTCTCCTTCGTCGACGCAAAAATTTCTTGGTCAAGAAAAAAAATTATCGCTAAAAACATGTACAAACCCTTCACTCGTGGCCATAAATGATGACCTTGAGATCATGCAGGCAAGAAGCGTTTTTAGTCAGTGCCGTGTGAGGCTGTGCGCCTTTGCCGTGAATCTTATATCAATTTGTTCCTTATGGTCGACGAATTATATCTATTACAGTTTTTTAAGCATTCTGTTTTAGCTATGCTTCAAACTAGCGCGTAAAGTAACATGACCCGATGAAATAATCACGCGCGTGGTAGGCAGCACTACATGCATAAATAGGATAACGTCAGTCCTTGCCTCTCTTTCGTGAGCACGACGACCTATATTTTTTTAGTGCATTTTTTAAAACAACGTTTGGTAGAAAAACATCAGGGAAAGTTTGAAAAAAATCGTTCGTTAACAACCAGGCAATGTCTTCTACAATTTGTCTTACAAGGGCTGACACCGCGCGTTGCGCCGATGCCTTAAGGGTGTTTTCACTGAGCAATGATTATTACAGCATGTCTTACTCTTGACCCGTCACGGTGTCGGTGATCGCAGCCAGAACGAGCATTTTAATTGGTAAATACACAATCGTTTCGAAATAGGCTGCAGGGAACATGTTACATGTCACTGAATAGGTAACACTTGCAAAATTTGCTACAACATTACCGCAATCATTGCGAAAAGAAGAACTAGTGGAACTAATTCTAATTTTATCAAAGGTTGCGGCAACGAAATATTACAAGAGATATCTGTGACTGCATGTCAAAGTATATAATCGCGGTAATATTTCACGCAACTTCTGTCGCAACAAAATGTGAGAGGACCTGCATGAAACGTTAGCTAGTTTACCACCGCCTCAATCTGACTTAAAACCGATACAAAATTCGTTCTGTTAGATGTAATTTTTACATTTGTAAAGATCACTTTGCTGTCATTACAGATCCAAGAAACCAGATACTACAACTTTCTTGACGTCACCGTATACAAAAACATGGTTCCAGGGAGAAAACGACCAAACGAAGTATGATTTTGGTAAGCAATAAAATTTTGTTAAACAACTTAGTAAAATGCAGGAGTGCAGCATTTGTTATTGCTTTCTTTTTATTGAAAATACGTTGTCTAATATTAGAGAACGCGGAAAAAAAAATAGGACCCGAGGGCCAAATTTTCGTTGCTGTCTCTAACATTTTCACTCCTATACATTCCGCCTCCCCCCCCCCCCCCCCTCCCCCATTCACTCCGCCTCCTCCCCTACACACTCTGCTCCCCTCTCCTATACATTCCGCCTCCCCCCCCTCCCCCAATCACTCCGCCTCCTCCCCTACACACTCTGCTCCCCTCTCCTATACATTCCGCCTCCCCCCCTCCCCCAATCACTCCGCCTCCTCCCCTACACACTCTGCTCCCCTCTCCTATACATTCCGCCTTCCCCCTCCCCCATTCACTCCGCCTCCTCCCCTACACACTCTGCTCCCCTCTCCTATACATTCCGCCTCGCCCCCTCCCCCATTCACTCCGCCTCCTTTCCTACACACTCTGCTCCCCTCTCCTATACATTGCGCCTCCCCCCTCCCCATGCACTCCGCCTCCTCTCCTACACACTCTGCTCCCCTCTCCTATACATTCCGCCTCCCCCTCTCCCCCATGCACTCCGCCTCCTCTCCTACACACTCTGCTCCCCTCTCCCATACATTCCGCCTCCCCCCTCCCCCATTCACTCCGCCTCCTCCCCTACACACTCTGCTTCCCTCTCCTATACATTCCGCCTCCCCCCTCCCCATGCACTCCGCCTCCTCCCCTACACACTCTGCTCCCCTCTCCCATACATTCCGCCTCCCCCCCTCCCCCATTCACTCCGCCTCCTCCCCTACACACTCTGCTCCCCTCTCCTATACATTCAGCCTCCCCCCTCCCCCATTCACTCCGCCTCCTTTCCTACACACTCTGCTCCCCTCTCCCATACATTCCGCCTCCCCCCTCCCCCATTCACTCCGCCTCCTTTCCTACACACTCTGCTCCCCTCTCCCATACATTCCGCCTCCCCCCCTCCCCCATTCACTCCGCCTCCTCTCCTACACACTCTGCTCCCCTCTCCTATACATTCCGCCTCCCCCCCTCCCCCATTCACTCCGCCTCCTCCCCTACACACTCTGCTCCCCTCTCCCATACATTCCGCCTCTCCCCCTCCCCATTCACTCCGCCTCCTTTCCTACACACTCTGCTCCCCTCTCCTATACATTCCGCCTCCCCCCCTCCCCCATTCACTCCGCCTCCTCTCCTACACACTCTGCTCCCCTCTCCTATACATTCCGCCTCCCCCCCCTCCCCCATTCACTCCGCCTCCTTTCCTACACACTCTGCTCCCCTCTCCCATACATTCCGCCTCCCCCCTCCCCCATTCACTCCGCCTCCTCCCCTACACACTCTGCTCCCATCTCCCATACATTCCGCCTCCCCCCTCCCCCATTCACTCCGCCTCCTTTCCTACACACTCTGCTCCCCTCTCCTATACATTCCGCCTCCCCCCCTCCCCCATTCACTCCGCCTCCTCTCCTACACACTCTGCTCCCCTCTCCTATACATTCCGCCTCCCCCCCCCTCCCCCATTCACTCCGCCTCCTTTCCTACACACTCTGCTCCCCTCTCCCATACATTCCGCCTCCCCCTCCCCCATTCACTCCGCCTCCTCCCCTACACACTCTGCTCCCATCTCCCATACATTCCGCCTCCCCCCCTCCCCCATTCACTCCGCCTCCTTTCCTACACACTCTGCTCCCCTCTCCTATACATTCCGCCCCCCCCCCTCCCCCATTCACTCCGCCTCCTCTCCTACACACTCTGCTCCCCTCTCCTATACATTCCGCCTGCCCCCCTCCCCCATTCACTCCGCCTCCTCCCCTACACACTCTGCTCCCCTCTCCCATACATTCCGCCTCCCCCCCCCCCCCCCTCCCCCATTCACTCCGCCTCCTTTCCTACACACTCTGCTCCCCTCTCCTATACATCTGAGAGTGACGAGTTAGCAAGGACTTATAACGAGAACTTATTTTTCTGATACAAAAATTATTGGGTGACTGCAATTATAGGTGAAAAAAAAGACAGGTCAAAGGTTCGTTTACAAGAAAACAACAATATTTCTTTAAAATGCATGCTTCAAAGGAAAAACATGTTTTGAACAATGCGTGCTTATGACTGACACTACGGTAAAAAATATGCGCAGTGTAATACGTATACGTTATTGAACTGCAGGGTTCGACGTCCGTATTGGGAGAAAATAAGTTTTGTTCGTTTTTAACAAATTGATGGATTTTTCTTCTTGGCTCTTATCATAAACTTGTTAAAAAGGACAAAAGCAATATTTTCTTATCTAACAGATCCATATAATAACATTCGGACTGCTCACATTGTGGACCAGTTCAAAAGGAGAAAACGTTTATAACTGCTTTGTTCTTTTGTGGATTTCAGGAGTACGAATGGATCCTGAGGTCCGTGACTGCAGCAGTGAAGTACATTGGAAGAAGACCTTCTCTGATCTAGACTACAGCCTTCTCGGTTATGATATCCTCTTTGGTTATCCAATGGCGAACGGACGAGACCCTGGGTTTAGACATCCAATATTCAGGGCTGATTTTTCCAAACCGAAACAAACTTCTGATTGTCGCTATATTGTTCCTCAAGGTTTTACTGTGATCCCCAGTCAATCTTGTGTGGTATCGTTTAAGTCCAAATTGATTCGAAATAAGCAGCAGATGTCGTCACACCTTGGTGTACAAGCAAGCATTAAAGGTTTGTTAGATCTTAAAACAGCTTGGAAAAGTCTCAACTCGGACTTGGATTTCATTCGGGCTGCTGTCTACCATTTGGCTAAAGAAAAAGAACAATTATATCGAGAATTTGTTTTCACGGATTAATCATGAATTATGCTCTTTGTTAGCGTCAAATTTATTTTCAACAATAAGAACACATCTTTGGATATTCGTTGGATAGTGCGAGTACAATTTTTCAGTGGAGCATATTCGTATTCTCGCTATTGAACTGGAGCTGGCTTGCAGTCGAGGCTCATGCGAGACAATCTTTTCACATACGAGTATTTTTAATGACATTCCCCCGCATGAGCCTTCATTGCAAGCTACTTCCAGTTTAATACCGAGACTACAAACATGGTCTATTTCAAACCAGGGCCTTTACTCCTTCCAAAAAAAAATTGAAGCATGGTCACTAGGTTTGAAAGGTCGTATTTGTTCGTACTCAGTCTTGTACACATACATTTTGAGCATTGCCCCCCGGGGACTAAAATTCAATACTTGCTTTGCCTTTTATTGTATCATGCACTTTTTTATTCAGGTGGTGGCTTGGGATTTGAGTTTTCTGCTAGTGCTGGCTATCAGAAGGATACAGCGGAAATGTCAACAGGCGAATTCTTGTTCGTAAATTCCTACGCCGAGTGTCAAAACTATTACAGCATGATCGACTTTTCGAATCCACCACCATTTGATCCTGGTTTTCTTGCCAAGGCAAAAGCACTCGCCGACCCAAAGGTCAGTGATGAAGCAGTTCTAGAGTTTATTGGATATTATGGTACTCATTTCTTCACTGAAGTGACGTTTGGAGCAAAGTTTGTCCAACACCATAAGATTAGCCAGAAGACCTATGAATCCTTGAAGAAAAGCAAAATAAGTGTGGAAGCCCAGGCAAGTTATTCAGGGTTATTCAGCATTGGAGGAGGATTTTCCTTGGACAAAGAACAAAGCGAGGCCGCATCAAACTTTGCAAAGTCTGTCGAGACGACCACTTATACAGTTGGATCTACTCCACCGAGCAACGGAGATGCAATGACTTGGGCTGCTTCTGTTGACCAGAATCCTGTACCCATGTTGTATTCACTTTCTTCAATCGACATCCTGTTCACTGAGCCGTTCGCCAAAGACCTACCACCCGGTTTTGACTACAATGCAGTGAGACAAAAACTGAATAAAGCTTCACACATAAGTTGTCAAGCTCTGAAAAAAAAAGGAACGGTATATACATGTGACGCTCGCTTTCACCTTGAATCTGAGGGTGTGGAGATAAATGAACCAGGTATTTCTAATGAAATAGATGATCTAGTTTAATACCCTGATTATCTTTGGGAACGCCAAACTGTTTTTGGAATAAAATGACTCATTTTAGGCTTCCTCGAAACCCCGTTCTGGAGTCTGAAGATTAAGATAACTGTGTATCCCTTGGATGTGTTTACAATATTTCATATGGCGCGCTTCTTAACATTCGGCCAAAGGAAACAAAAAAAAGTCATATCAAAGCACGATCGATTGATGCCCTCCAAAAAATCTCGGTATTGACGCTAAAAACCCATACATCTAGAACTTAAAAAAGGTAGGGCGATTGTGTGGTAGGCAATTCACACAGTACTGAAACATAACTGAGTCTTTTTAAAACTTACCCTTTTGCTTAGACTGCAAAACAGTCCGTATTGCGTCTGCGGGACACTACAGAATGTGTTATTTGTGAAGAAAAAGAACATGGCGTACGAACAACGAACAGGCAGCCGCATGATCGAAAATATATGGCAAATAGGGGAACAGAAACGGTTGAAATTAGATGCAGGATTTTATTGTACAAAGCAAAGATTTAGATTACGACGTTACTCGAAGAGAACAGTGTCTTGTACGATCACAAAGAGCTCCTCTGGACGGCTGTGCGTTTGCGTCTGTGCTTCTTGGAACCCTAAACCGTTTTCAGAAAAAAATATATGCATGTCATTTAGACCCGATCGCTTAAAATTCCCTTCTTTCTAAAGCGAAAAGGACAAAACCTATTTTGGCACTAGAAAGCAAAACAGACCAAACTGACGTTTAAAAAAATCATGCCCTTTAGCCGCACACTGATATTTTGGTTATTTTGGCAGGTTACAGCTATCTCCGAAACATTGACAACTCCACGTGTCTAGAGTTTTGTCGTCAAGATCAGAATTGCACCTCTGTGGTATACAGTGAGCTGCATCCGCCCTCCATAAGTTCAGTTTGCAGATTTTTCAACGCCAAAAATACCAATCTGACATTGATAGATCCTGCCATCTACGATCCTCCCAGGCGATCATGTCTCATCATATTGGAGAGCAGGGAAAAAAGCTATTACTTAAACGCTGCCCTGGAAGGTACACCATTTTCAGCATATAAATCAAGCAAACAAGAATGCGATTGGGATTGTTCCCAAGTTTCCAAAGGAGCCAAAGGTTTCTTTTGTGATGCCTACAGCTATGCCTACCACACTGGGAACTGTTCCCTTTATTCAGCGAAAGACATAACAAATATCGTCCTGTCGAACAATTCATACGTGATGTTGTAGTGAAAACATAACAGCACATAATACTAGGACTTGTGTGTAGAGCGGTTTTCAATTGCATCAGTGTCGAAAGTAATTTCGTTAAATTTGGTTAAATTTTAAGTTAATTTCTAAACCGATCAGAAGTAAAACCACTGGACTTAATCGTGACTTACTCGCACGCATTTTCCCGCGCTTGACGCAGGCGACATATATTTGCTTCGAGTTCTGATTGGTTCATTGGATTGTCTGCGTCTGTTGTAATTGGCCGGAGTGATTACTTTGGTTTTGGTTTTGGTTTTACGACACTCAATTGAAATCTGCTCTAAATCCTAACGTTCATAAACTGCGTTTTCATTCATTTAACTATCGAATTGCTTTAGTATCAGGTCCAGTGATATTCTCTTGGTCAGATCAAGTAGGTGGTCGATATATCAGGGAGTGTCCAAGCCAATGTGGCTGAAATGTCTGATATACTAAGTAAATAACAAGCAAATGACAGCGAACGAAAATGCTGCTGGTGTAATAGGATATGGAGAAGATCTAATCAGCCAAAAATAGAAATAAAATCAAGGTATGTCGTTGTCGCGTTTAATGTTCTACGTAGTATCAGCCTTGCTTTATACTTTGATTTTATCTCTATTTTTGGCTGACAAGATCTTCCCCATATCCTACACCTGGGGGGAGACTCCCGTATAAAACTGACGGGGGTGCTCGTCGTACCTTTTAGGGGTTAAAATTTGTAGATTGGTACCGCTTAGGGTGCTAAAATCTAAAATGACCACCGTTAGAATTATCGCGGTACCTTTTAGGGTATGAGCCGAAAAATATGACAGAATATGACCTGTGTTGTTTTAGAATTGGTACCTCTTATGGGTAAAAATGTTTTTGAGCCACGCCCATCAAACGAGATTCTGGTACCTTTTAGGGTGTTTTTCGAAAATTTCCGACGAGCACCCCCGTCATTTTTATATGTGAGTCCCCCCCCCTCCCCGAGATCCTACGTACACCAGCAGCATTTTCGTTCCCGGTCCTTTGCTTCTTATTTACTTGTTTTATTTTGGGACCGTAGATCTTTTCAGATCCGATATGCTGCTTATATTTTTTACATATTATTGGCTATGTATTCGCTGAGGGATGGTTATGTCTATCCTCACTTTCTTTATGGCGACAACGACATGATATTTCAAATTCTTTGCCTATTACTCATAGTCACGCGCCGCGTACGTGGATCAATTGGCAAACTTTTGAATTTGAGCCCATCTGTGGTCATCATCGCGTGCGACTTAGAGGAAAATTAGCGTTCGCGCTAGTTTTTCTATCTTTTTGGTGCTACACCGTGCATGCTGACGAGACCCAACCAGGTCGAAACAGCTGTTCACGGTTGTATTTGGGCTTTCAGTTTGGGCTCGGTGATGTCGTTGTCGCGTTAAATTAATCTGATATACTGGCCTCAGCCATACGAGCCGGAGGGGGGCGGAGAGGTAGCTCCTCTCCCCTACCTCCCCACTCCCCCACCCCCCAGCTCAGGAAGTTCGGGCAAAACAAGCAAATTCAGACAATAGCAAGGAAGACAAAAAAGAAAACTTTTTTCTTTCACTTTTGCAAAACTGAACTTACGAAACGTTTGGTAAAATTCAATTAAACTTCAATCTATTCACTGCAATAAACATGGCATCATTCACTTTAACCACGATACAAGCTTAAGGTCTTATAATTGCACTTAGATCACGCACGGCTGACAGAAATGCTGCCATGGACGGTCTTGTCAGTAGAACTGAGTAGCGTTTTTCCCGGAGTCTTGTGCAGACGTACTGACCGTCGTAATGATGTGGCATTTGTTACAAGAAATAGCAGGGCAATGCAGTTGAGTGGGTTTACTGGCTGTGAGTGCAACATTATGGATGCCTGCGACACGCAAGGAAAGCCGCGGTCTAAATTAGACAACAAGTTGACAGGCTACTCTCCATCTGGTCTGGAACAGTTTGGGAGTTTCCTAGACAACAAACAAAACCTGGCGTATTTGTGTGAAAAGGGTGTGGTAGCCATTCTTTACGACTGCGAGAACAGAACGCCGATCTATTCAGCTTCTGTTATAAATGAACAACAGTTGAATGCCAAATACTCGCGTCCAGAAATTGATTTCAAACAAAGTTCTGCTCTCAGCCAACATTATCAGCAAAAAGCTAGCGACTTCAAGCGGTCGTCAAAAGTTAAGATATGTAAATAAGCAAAAGGCAAAAAAACAGCTAAAATGGATGCTAAATGGAAAAACGCTTTGAATACACTTAACGTGGGGGAAAAAATGTATGATGCTATCCATAAAGGCCATTTATAGCGGCAGCATACGGCCGACGGAACAAAGATAGGATCGCAGCCATCTTTACTTACACAAACAATATGCCGCAGTTTGGAAGCATAAATAGCGGGATATGGAGAGTCAAAGAACAAACGCCAGTTAAGGTGGCTCGACTGGATTTTTTGGGGGCGATACCCCCCAAATTTGTTAAGACCAGTGTTAAATTAACATCGGAGTTGCCATAGCAACGTAATGACGCCATGACGTTTTTTACTTGCCGTCGTATTTCTCGGCACCAGGCAAAGATTGAACAAATTCTATAAGAGCGTTTTAGAAATTTTTGGGGTTGATGTTTAGGGGATAATAAATATAGTGAAAAATATACTATCGACATAATTGGCTAATATCTAAAGAAAACGATGCGCGTTGGGAATGCAGTTTCATCTCAAAGTAGTTTGATTCCATCTGAGATCGTGTGTGAAAAAGTGAGGGGGGTTGCTTTGGCCGATTGCGAAAAAGAAAGATTTGATTGGTGTGCGCCGAGCTGCCCTTGTTACCATTTTTGTATGTAATTTGGTCTACGCCTACAAATGTGATGACAATTTGGAAACCGCTTGACAAAAAAAATATACATGATATATATATTTTTTAATTTGACAATCTCGAGATTAATTAATTACGCACTAAGGTATTATTCCACAGAACAACAGAGCAGGATAAAAGTCTAGACCCACGTAATAGCGTAACATCGAGTGCGTAATGTTATTGCAATTCTCAAGTCAGTTATTAGCATGTTTCGGAAAATTCTTCGGAAAGCAATCGAGCGTTCTGTTCGATGCAAGTGAATTTTTTTCTAAAGTTGTGCACGTGCATATGAAACTTGAAAACAATACCTGTCGGAATAATGAGGACGCTCACTTGTAAACACAAAATCTGCGGGGAAAATGGTACCATTGGAGGCCCTATTTTACTGCCTTACATAATTTCAATGTCCTTAAAACATGCAGGCCATATAAATTGATGATTAATCTCGAGATTGTCAAATTATAAAAAATATTTATCAAGCGGTTTCCAAATTATCTTCACATTTGTAGGCGTAGACCAAATTACATACAAAAATGGCAACAAGAGAAGCTGAACGCACACTAATCAAATCCTTTTTTCTCGCAATCGCCGTAAGCAATCCCCTTACTTTTTTACACGCTATCTCAGATGGAATTAAAGTACTATGAGATGAAACTGCATTCCCAAAGCGCATCGTTTTCTTTAGATATCAGCCAATTATGTTGATAGTATGTTTTTCACTGTATTTATTATCCCCAAAACTTCATCGCCAAAAATTTCTAAAATGCTCCCATAGAATTTGTTCAATCTTTGCCATAATCGAAGCGGCTATGGGAGGTACAAGCTCCCTTAAGCGATTACCGAACAAACCTCCTGGTGCCGAGAAATACGACGGCAAGTAAAAAACGTCATGGCGTCATTACGTTGCTATGGCAACTCCGATGTTAATTTAATACTGGTCTTAACAAATTTTCATCTTTATCTAATACAGCTGTGGTGACCGTTTTTCCATAGCGTTGTAAATGACGTCGTAGTTAATGCTCTAACTTGGGGGGTATCGCCCCCAAAAAATCGGCCAGTCGAGCCACCTTTTGAAAACGGTGCCAATTATTATAACGGTGTTGCGACCGAAAATGTTAGAATGCACATCATTGTTGGTGTGATCCCATCGACTTTTTACCATAGTGATCAACCAAGATTTTTTGGAGCCAGCGGGTTCAGTGATTACAAGGGAGAAGACTACCCCATTAATGTTCCCAGCAGAATGTGGACTGCGGCTTGTTGTACCTTCCAGTTTAAAAATGACAAAGAAGATTACAAACAAGGTACACGGCATACGTTCTTCGCTTTAGAAAACATTCCTCAAGCCGATGATAACTTTCTCAAATATTACGTCAGTTTCTTCAAAAAATATACTTCGCAAAACATTTTTTTGTTTCCAGCACAACCAAACTGCAACAGCCCAGTACACTACCTTCAGCTGTACTAGGACAACACAGGCCGCGACATTAAAACCAGACTGCAACAGCAAAGAAAACTACCTTCAGCTGTACGAGGCTAACACAGGCCGCAACATTAAAACCAGAATGCAACAGCAAAGAAAACTACCTTCAGCTGTACTAGGCGAACACAGGCCGCGACATTAAAACCAGAATGCAACAGCAAAGAAAACTACCTTCAGCTGTACTAGGCTAACACAGGCCGCGACATTAAAATCAGACTGCAACAGCAAAGAAAACTACCTTCAGCTGTACTAGGCCAACACAAGCCGCGACATTAAAACCAGACTGCAACGGCATAGAAAACTGCCTACAGCTGTACTAGACCAACACAGGCCGTGACATAAAAACCAGACTGCAACAGCAAAGAAAACTACCTTCAGCTGTACTAGACCAACACAGGCCGTGACATTAAAACCAGACTGCAACAGCAAAGAAAACTACCTTCAGCTGTTAACAAGGTCAACACAGGACGCGACATTACAACCAGACTGCAACAGCACAGAAAACTACCTTCAGCTGTACTAGACCAACACAGGCCGTGACATTAAAACCAGACTGCAACAGCAAAGAAAACTACCTTCAGCTGTTAACAAGGTCAACACAGGACGCGACATTACAACCAGACTGCAACAGCACAGAAAACTACCTTCAGCTGTACTAGACCAACACAGGCCGTGACATTAAAACCAGACTGCAACAGCAAAGAAAACTACCTTCAGCTGTTAACAAGGTCAACACAGGACGCGACATTACAACCAGACTGCAACAGCACAGAAAACTACCTTCAGCTGTACTAGACCAACACAGAACGTGACATTTAAACCAGACTGCAACAGCAAAGCAGACTACCTTTAGCTGTACTAGGCAAACACAGGCCGCGATATTAAAACCAGACTGCAACAGCATAGAAAACTATCTTCAACTGTACTACTGCTAACACAGGACGTGACATTAAAACCAGACTGCAACAGCATAGAAAACTATCTTCAACTGTACTACTGCCAACACAGGACGTGATATTAAAACCAGACTGCAACAGCATAGAAAACTATCTTCAACTGTACTACTGCTAACACAGGACGTGACATTAAAACCAGACTGCAACAGCATAGAAAACTATCTTCAACTGTACTACTGCCAACACAGGACGTGACATTAAAACCAGACTGCAACAGCATAGAAAACTATCTTCAACTGTACTACTGCTAACACAGGACGTGACATTAAAACCAGACTGCAACAGCAAAGAAAACTACCTTCAGCTGTTAACAAGGTCAACACAGGACGTGACATTAAAACCAGACTGCAACAGCACAGAAAACTACCTTCAGCTGTTAACAAGGTCAACACAGGACGTGACATTAAAACCAGACTGCAACAGCAAAGAAAACTACCTTCAGCTGTTAACAAGGTCAACACAGGACGTGACATTAAAACCAGACTGCAACAGCAAAGAAAACTACCTTCAGCTGTTAACAAGGTCAACACAGGACGTGACATTAAAACCAGACTGCAACAGCAAAGAAAACTACCTTCAGCTGTTAACAAGGTCAACACAGGGCGTGACATTAAAACCAGACTGCAACAGCAAAGAAAACTACCTTCAGCTGTTAACAAGGTCAACACAGGACGTGACATTAAAACCAGACTGTTTTGAATCTTCAAGAATTTTCCTTGAAGTGAGTGGTTTGTTATAACGTAAACAACTATAGAAACCAAAAGACTACTCCATATTGCACATTACATCTTGCAATGATTCGTTCATCTATTTCTTTATAACAATTTTCTACCTTCACGACAACTGTGATTCGACCAATGTAAAAAGAAAATATCCCTTCCCCATTCATTTTTCTATGAGTTCGTCTTTTGATTCTGAGAAAGTTTCTTACAGAGAGATAGGATTGAAAGTTTTAATCTTTTAAATAACTGAAGATAGAACTCCTTTTAAGGCCATTTTTTGAGCATCTAACTTTCAAAGTTACATTTAGGGGTTGACATAACTGTAGAAAAAAATGTATCTTTACAAGTTGATGCATTTTAATAGTGCACATCGAAGGATTTCGAGAAATTCTAAGAATAGGTCGAGAAAGCACCTGATACTTCAAACTGAGAGAGGTTTGACTATTGTACAGTTCAGGGGAGCGGGCACCTCCTATGAAAAGATTAAAAAGTACCCGGACAACTCTAGCGTGGCCATTTTACCCATTCCTCCGGAGCAATCAATTTGCAGGTCTTTGTCTTTTTATCCTTACATGTGCCTCACCAGGACTAACATGATGGCGATCATAGCAACTATGTTTTTTTAAGTCTGATTTTTCCAGTCTGAAGATGTGTGACATGACGTATATTCTTCGCACTGCTCTTCGCTGTTGAGTGTGTCTTGCAAACGTTGTTATAGCGAATGCTTACACTGTGAACAAAAAATACAGAAAATACGATAGAGAAACCCCAAATAACTGCAACCACCAGTAAATACGATTTACAATATTTTACCACGAAACTTTTACAAGGGTGTCAAATATTCTTGTGTCGGTCCCAAGCAATGGCGAATAAAGTGGTGAAAATTGCAGCTGGGCATGCATGCATGATGAAGGCGGACATCTTGCACATGAAAACGGTGCGTCCTGCGAGTGGGCCGTCTAAGCCGTTCATCGTAAAGATGATATGAAACAGCAAATGTGTTGACGACAAATGGAAGATTAGAAAACTTGAAATGTTCCTTCTCAATTGCCCACTCCGTACCATAACGTAGATCACAAAAGTTTCCAGAAATCCTCCGAAGCAGAACAAGATGAAAAATGTATTGTAACACCATGTTCGAAAGTGTGTCATTTCGAGAATAAGATTCAGTGGACAAATTTGTTAGCGTGTGATTCATTTTCTCACAAGACAATCTCCAGGATGTAATTCCTTTTACCGTCTATACGTCTTATTGGATTACATTGTTTAACATTTAGACTATGGCAATGCATCAAGAAATAAAATATCTGGTTCAAATTTCAGCAAACTGATTCAATGGTTACTATCGCTGTACTTTGTCAACTTAATAAGATTATTTTCCGGGTGGCAAAAACGAAGTTCTTTTCATATGCTAATATTCTGGCAGGCGATTTGTTGATCCCCTCTGCATTAAATTGAGAAACCGGAATTATAAAGGAAAAATATAAAATAGGTTTTCCAATTGCACTAGGTTTTCTGTAAATAAAAAAAATCACAGAAAACCGTTACAATATTCGTTTTTTTTCCAGTTTTAC
Organism: Dendrophyllia cribrosa; assembly: GCA_024195265.1. Lineage (NCBI taxonomy): Eukaryota > Metazoa > Cnidaria > Anthozoa > Scleractinia > Dendrophylliidae > Dendrophyllia > Dendrophyllia cribrosa. The sequence continues at coordinate 1,897,763 of JAJLRJ010000014.1, forward strand.
AATATCGATTTCCTTTCTGACACTGAGCAGTGTGCTCTCGAGTCAGGAAGAAAAAATTCATATATTTCTCTAATTAATTCAATTTTTTTGTATCACTTTACTAGTACATTAGAACCCCACTAACTCGAACGTCCAAGGAAAACGAAAAATAGTTCGAGTTAGCGGGGATTCAAGATAGTGAGGTTGGTGTTGAATTTCAAGTGCTGAACTGTATGGATATTTACAATGACGAGCCGCAGGCGAGCCATTAGTTCTGTTGCGAATATTTTTTCCTTCTTTTAAAAGAACCGATTAGCATTCCTATTAGTATTCTGTATCGGTCGATTATACAGTATCAAGATTTACAAACCTTCAGTAAACTTTCATTTCTTTTGTATTTTTCTTATGAATTATTAATGAATTTTATAATAACTAATAACGAATCGAGGTTTTTTCATTTATAATTCACGGGAAAAATCTCAATGCACACTGGTTAGTATCACAAAATGTGTTTAAACAAGGATCTAGATATTGTAAAGTTCGACTGAAAACGAACATTATAAAGGTTTTCTGTGATTTTCTTTGTCATTCACAGAAAATCTAGTACAATAGAAAAATCTGTTTTTTATTTTCCTTTATTATTCCGGTTTGTCAATAGGGTCCTTTCGATATATTAAAATTCAACTTGATATTAAGGGCTAGAAGACAAGAAGAAAGGAAATGAATAAACATGTATATTCGTTTCTTTTGTTTGTGTCCTCTTGGTCTCACTATCAAGTTGAATTTTAATACATCGAAAGGACACTATTTCATCACAGAGGGTATCAAAAAAGCCACCTGCCAGAATATTAACATATGAACTGAGAATTTCGTTTTTGACACCCAGAAAATAATCTTCAGTTAATAAGTTCACAAAGTACGGCGATAACAACCAATCAGTTTGATGTAATTTGAACCAGATATTTTACTTCCTGATGCATTGCCATAACCTAAAAGGAATAATGTAATCCGATAAGACGGCAGAAGGAATTACATCCTGAAATTGTCTTGTGAAGAAATGAATCACACACCAACAAATTTGTCCTCTGAATCTTATTCTCGAAATGACACACTTTCTGTCGTTCTACTTTCGAACACAGTACACGTGTTGCAAAACATTTCCATTATTTGCTTTTTCTTGTTGTTTTGCTTCGGAGGATTTCTGGACATTTTTGTGATCTACGTTATGGTAAGGAGTGGGCAATTGAGAAAGAATATTTCAAGTTTTCTGATCTTCCATTTGTCGTTTACACATCTACTGTTTCACATAATTTTCACGATGACTATTTTCGACGGCCCACTCGAAGCACGCACCGTTTTCATGTGCAAGATGTCCGTCTTCATCGAGCATGCATGCCCAGCTGCAATTTTCTCCACTTTAGTCGCCATTGCTTGGGACCGACACAAGAATATTTTACACCCTTTTAAAAGTTTGGTGGTAAAATCTTGGAAATCGTATTTCCTTTTGGTTGCAGTTATTTGGGGTTATTCTATCGTATCTTCTGTATCGTTTGTTCACAGTGTAAGCATTCGCTATAACAACATTTGCAAGACACATAACACTAAAGAGCAGTGCGAAGAATATACGTCATGTCACACACCTTCAGACTGGAAAAATCAGACTTCAGAAACCATTTTTTTCTTAATGGCATTTTGTGTTCCACTTTCTTACATGTTGGCTGTCTACACCAGAATTGCTGTTCGCTTGTGGAAGAGAAGCAAAAACGGAATTATTCACAGTGCGGTTGCAAAGCACAAAACCAAGTCAATTCGTTTGCTGCTCGTAGCAGTTCTTGGTTTCGTTATCTGCTGGGGACCAAGTATCTTGTTGAATTTGTTAGATAAGTATACTGAGTGGCAATCTTTTGAAAGCGAATACATGCTGAGGTTCTGGTTTCAACTTATAGCACCAGCATCAAGTTCTTGCATAAATACAGCAGTATATGCATATTTTAGCCCTGCATTTAGGAAAAACTGCATCAGATTTGGTTGCTGTTGCTGTTCATTGGGCCGGTCCTTTATTCAGTGTAGTAGCAGATGTGGCGATGATCGCCATGTTAGTCCTGGTGAAGAACATACAAGGATAACAAGGCAAAGACCTTTAAATTGAATGCCATGAACCAGGGGAGGAACCCGGGAGACCATACAACATAGTACAACATAACAGTTGTCTAGAGTTTCAGTAGACTTAGTAGCAAGACTTTGTAACCGAAATGGACTTTATGTGGATCATATGTTTTTGTCTATAAAACGGCGGGAAGAAAATAATAATTATTTGGCAATCATCTATAGTTAAGACAATTTTAACGGAGATATTTTAGCAGAACAGTTTTTGCCAGAGCAAAAATTGAATCCAGCAAAAACTTCTAATTGCTGGCTCAGTTGTCACAAGGCTGACATAACTAAAAACATTCAGTATGGAACATATATAAGAAATAACTTTTCTGATCGCCAAGTAACGAATTTCCACCTTTCCTAAATAAATTAAGTTAAAAGTATTTACCCTAAAATGATCTACTATAAAATAATTGCAGAAAAACATATAGAGCATGAAAGCATGCAATGTCCAAATGTTCATGTTGAGAAAAATAATTATGTGATTATCATGGAAACTTGATTGTGATTTATGTTAACAAAAAGTTATACTTTTTTAGCGAGCTAAAACTATGAAACATGAAGTATAGTTTGCATGTAGAGATCGTTTAATATTGTAGAAACCTCTAGATATTTCTTCTGGAACTAATAATAGAAAACTAATTTTGCTGGGACAGCTCGTCTCCAAACTTGACATTGGTCTTCCTTTGTCTGATGCATTAGCTTTTAAAAAGTTCTTTTGGAGTTTTTATCAATTAAGCATAGGAAACTTTAGTTTTCCTAGCTATCCTTATTAGTTTAGTTTATTTCCAGCAATTAAGTCAAACTAAAATAAAGGGTGTTACCTTTTGCTTACTATAAACCAAACTATCAACTGTGATTTTTAGTCTCGAAAACGTATGGTAACTTAAATATTACTTAGCCAAAATATAACTTGTACTCAGTCTAACTTTAGCAATTGAGTATGATTTTGTTCATTTTTAATTTAGTAACTCATTTCATAAAAGAAAAGTTTTGCAAAGAACAATTACTGTAATGATATGCTAATCAAACGAACAATATATTATCATCAATCAAAGTAGTCACAATTTAAGTATACGCAATTAAACCTATATAGAAGCAAATTAAAAGAACACTGTAAATTAAAGTAAGTTAAGAAAGCTAAGAAGAAGAACAGTTAAAGCAGACGCCAAGTTGTGAACTACAAAGAAGGCTAGAAGACTGAAGTGATAGAAAGAAATGTAAGTTTACATTAAAACCATGCGTTGAAAAAGCAGTTCTTGCAGTCCAGGACCTCTGTTTTGCCTGCGAGCAGTCCTCCCCGTAGAACGTAAAACTTCGCTCACAACAGCTTCACCGCTCTCGTACGGACACTTACGAGAAACTACTAATTATAAAGTAGCCGAGGAGGACGGAAGCTTATGGGGCTTCTTGATTTTTCCAAGGTCTTCTAATCGAAACAAGGTTCTTAAACAGTTAGCAGGAGACGACTGAAACTGAAGACTAAAATCAAAGAGAACGTCAGGTTAAAATTTGTGCGTGAATTTTGATTTTATTTTCTGCTAAGCAAGCGTAATTTGGGTCGTCGTGTAACGCTTGTTGTGTGTTAGACTATTTGCATTGCGGATTTGCAATCTACTGGTGGGGAGAGGGGGTGGATGTTGCAAGATCGATCTTTGAGATTTAAATTTTTGGACAAACCTAGAAAGTTAACTAAAACATCGGCAATAATATGAACGGGATTCTTCTTCAGGTAAATTGAAACATCCCGAAATAATAGATATTGCATTGTTTAATAAGTAAGGAAATGCAGCAACAACGACAACATATAGCTTGATTATGTGCTTTTGTCTATTGTCCACACTGAAATACGGCCTTTTGGAGCCGGAACCGAAAACGGATCTTTTTGAAAACGGCTTCCACAGTCGATAAATTGGGCGGTACGCAGCTCTTACAAGGTCTTCTTTGATTGGCTGAGAAAACAATAGAACAAACACAACAATGGATCCTAGCCCTGAAAACAATAGAGATGCGTGATACCCAGGTCCAAAGTTAATAGAGGTTTAAAAGAGCTGTGTGGCCACAGGATAAATTTAAAAACACCGGCTATGCGCACGCGTTTTAGTGTGGATAGAGTAAACGGATCTTTTCGCGAACAATGATGTCACGACGCAGTCGTGGTGTTCAAAAACAGTTTCTGCACGACTTTTTTATGCAAACACGGATACAAATTTATGCGTTTTCAAACAGACACAAATAAGAAGAAAAACTTTTGATGCATTTCAAATTGATACGGAAAGATCGTGGACCTGTCAGAGGAAGTGACAATTGAAATAGGAAGAAACTGGAGCTGGAATTGAAAAACATTGGACAACAGCTTCATATCTAACGACTTTTTGGCAAAATGACCAGATTAAAAGGTTGTGCAAGAGGGTATTGAAAATTTCGGTTATAAGCCCTGGGCTTATATGACTTCGTAAGGGGTTTTCGGTTAAATTATAAGCGGAGGGGGGAGGGGGGGAGGGTGGGGGGGAGGGGGTTGATAAGAAATAAGCCTAGACTAACATACAGCATTATCAAAATACGTTCTCCACTTAGTGGTCTTTTAAATTTAAATTGAGCTTAAACGTCACAATAAATCGATAATTAATTTCAACATTGTCCTGCACTCAACACGCCTTATGCCTTTTATGGTATTTAAGAAGAAAAACAGACTGACAGTTGTGTACTTGAAAGAGCAACTCGACCTTTGCGGCAGCATACGGAGGAAATACGAAATTGGTGCTTGTACGGTGACAATTCTATTTACAACAACTGTCACTCAACCCCAATTGAACATCGTGTGCGAGCAAAAGGCACATGCACCTATTGGGTGCCTTTTTTCCTTAATCGTTTTATTTTCAACTTAACGTATTCTCCGATAGGTTGAGGCCCTATTTCTATATTAAACTTTAAAGGAATTACATGCAGGTGGTCGCTATAGGGAGAGTGTCACAAATGCTATGGCTTTCATACGTTTTAGTCAGAAAATGGTATGCTTTGCCTTCAAGCTGGAAAATGGGTATACATTTGTATACTGCGCATGTGCCATTCGACACTATGCTGTCGACAATGTCACAGGAAGTTTGTTAACAGGAATTTGTTAACAATAGAGGTTTTGCACGGCAGCCATGTTGCATGGCAGGAACAATAGATTCTTTTCCCTCTGGGAAAGAATGTTCTTTCTAATGCAAAACATTTGCATTGTTCCTGCCATGCAACATGGCTGCCGTGCAAAACCTCTATAGAACCGCCAACATGACTGCTGTAACAATGATGCAATCCATTTATCACCAGGCAACCGGAAAGAGATCGCATATCAAAACCGCTAAAGGTTAATGGCACGAGACCTAAATCAGGCAAATACCTTTCCACACTTTCTACAGAATAAATTCTGCGAAAGGCGACACTTTGAACACTTTATCCTTTAAAGACATTAAATTGATGAAAAATAACCCGAAGATCAGACAAGACGACAATTAATAAGGGACGTGAGTGTCACTCGCGTGGGTAAAGAATATCGGTATATACTTCATGCTAACACACCATATAGGGATCCTATCATATAGGGATCCTATCATATAGGGATCCTAAAAACTCATTTTAAAATGGTTAGCTTTGATTTACTGTTATGGGTAGTGATATCCATAACAGTAAATAAAAGCTAACCATTTTAAAATGAGTTTTTAGCCCTAAATAAGTGCCGGATTCTTTGATGTGCATAAATTAAAACTCACCATGAAGTATATCCCAGAATATCAGTAAGACCCACTAAGTGACCTAGAAGAGTTGGCCTTCAAAGAAAGGTTGAATTAAGGGGGGCCTCAACCTAAATTTGAGTGAAAGAATGGATAGAAGAAAGAAAATAATTTTCGGAACGCCAACAGACAGTTGATACCCACTCAAGAGCACCCCAGGTTGCGAGTGAACTAACTTGGTGTCCGTCTATAGGTGGTTTTCACGTTACGTCACGGCGGAAATGTTGGTGCACACCTACAAAAGAATTTTAATGAACGTCTTTTGTTATGTGCACCAACATGGCCGCTATAGTCTTTGTCATTTGAGTCCCACAGGACTGAAGGTCACGTGAGTGAAAACCATCTATTAACTATTAAATACACATTCTAATTCAATATTTCTTATTCCTCTAAATCCTTTGAGAAAAATCACCCAAACATTTACAAAACATCCCACGACATAGATTAATGAGATGAGTGAAGGGTTTTTGGATTGCTTGAAACGTGAACGAGATATTTTCATTAACACAATGTTAAGTGGCGGAAAAATGGCATTCAGGTAGAATCCCGCCTTAACTGTACATCAAAAAATTTAGCAGCGCTGTAGACACATGCCCCTATTTTGACTTTAAAAGGTGGGAAACTTTAAGGGTTATGTCTAAAAATGGGACGAGAAATTCACATATTTTGGTGTTAAAATAGATGGCCATGGGTTTTAGGATGCGGATAGCACACTCCCACCAAATATTTTAAGGAGTACCCTACCCCTCGGGGGAGGTGGTTGTTTTTTGTGAGTGGGAGTTTATACAGAGAATCCTCTCCCCCAGGGGAGGTGGTTGGTTTTGAGACTGGGAGCTATTAGACAAAGAACCCTCTCCCTCAGGAGTAGGTGGTTGTTTTTTGAGACTGGGAGTTTAGACAGAGAACCCTCTCCCCCAGGGGAAGGCGGTTGTTTTTTTAGAGTGGGAGTTTCGACAGAGTCGACTGCATTGAACGAAACATTAAAATACTTGGTTTATTACTCTACTAGCTACGGTCAAAGCTCTCTGTACGGACGCCTTAACAAAACCCCATTACAAATTTCACTCTCTGCGCAGCGGATAGGAAATTATCCACTGGATAATCTTAATATAGCCGTGGATAAAATGAGAAGTCGTAAAGTGTCACCACTCAAACGCAATCTGACGAGCAGTACATTCTTGTGGTACTTTTGTTGTGCTTTTTTTGGTGGAAACGCTTCCGCTGCATGGAGTCCTAATACGGATCATGATGTAAGAAAACTAAAACAAGTACAAAAGTATGCAGCCAGATTTGTATGCGCCTCTAACTGATTTCCTGTGGTGAATTTTTATTATGCTGTTAAAGCGGGTGGTTCGTACTTCCGAGTCCGGAGATGAAATCTTTAAGTGTCACCATTCCAATGAAAGCTATCGAGCAGTTGTTCGTTATGCTTCACAAGGTGGTTTTAACTTTTGGACGAAGTGTCATCATTCAACTGAAAGCTGTTCACCGGTACTTTCCTGTGTTGCCTTTTGTTTTTCGACATCTACACAATTTGAAAAGGTTATACAATACGCCAAAGCTGGTGTAAATAGTCCTTTTTACAGTTGTGTGCTTGGTGACCTTGCCTTTGAGTGGAAGCGAGGTTGGAGGTGACCTTGCTTTGATACAGACCTTGGAGCTTTTCAGATGTAAATTTAGCTAGTTAGCATGAGAAAAGCATTATTAACATATGAAAGGCAGAAAGGTTTGTATCAAAGCAAGGTCACCTCCAGCCTCGCTTCCACTCCAAGGCAAGGTCACCAAGCACACAACTGTAAAAAGGACTATTCACAGGCTCCTGTGAGCCGACTTGTGAATACGTTTTGCTCTACCGACAGAACCCACCCCCCACCCCCCCCCCCCCCCCCCCCACCCCTTGCATCTAACTCCCCACCCTCCTCTCCCTTCAACGCCATCTCAATGTGTAAGGCAGGTGACCATTACAAATCGCGGGCTCAATATTAACAACCGATCGACCGAATGCAACTTTGCATACGTATTCAGGAGTTCAAAAACTAAAAATCGTTCAAGAGTGCCTAACAAACAGAACTAGAAAAACGAATTGTAAAGAAAAAATTGAAACAAAAAAAATGTAACCGTAGAATAACCTAAAAGCACAAGCTCTATACACAATGGTCTTTAACGCCGCATCAATCTTCTTCGGTCTTTACTTTCTTTGCAGTTGGTTCTCCATCGTCAAACCGCGTATGTGCTCCCTTTTGCGTTTCATCGTCGTTTCGTTCGCCTGGTTTTTTCTGTTGCCTGTCGGAGCTTCGGCGTTTACCGCGTCCACGGCCCCCTCCAAAACGACCACCTGAACCACCTCGAGATTTATTCGCTGTGGGAACAAAGCAGAGGTACTGGTGTCATGGGTTATGTAGCGTACTGACGTGCACCCCCAAAGCAATGTCTGTAGGTTTAGTGTAATGAACACCGCCGAACTATAGATAATCCTAACACCAAGTCTAAACCTACTACACCCGCTGAACATTTTCTCTCCTCTCCTAATCACACTGCTAATGACATGCAACTAATCCCCATTGAAAAACTTTTCTCTAACCGAGACTCGATACGTAAGGCCAAAGAAGCTTTTTTAATTTCAAAAGGTAGAACACTTGTTCCTCACAGCCTCAACATTCGCGAAGAAATATACTAATTATTCACTTTTGTATTAGTTTCCTTCCATTGTTTTTTTTGTATATTTTTCATTATCAGCTATTTTTATTTCTATCATTGTTATTTTTCTAGGCCTAGCCCTACGTATTTCCGTTGTTACGTATACATGTCAACCATATATAAAAAGCCAATGTAAATTTTACCTCATTGTACCCGAAGAAGGCTGGTTTGGCCAGCCGAAATATAGTACACCTTTTAAATTTGTATCTACGTTGTATCGGTCTTTGCTTCTATAGTATACACCCAAAGCGCCTGTTGTGCGGGCTATGGGTTATGGCGCAACTGGGGATCAATGACATCATCCAAGATGGCGAGTCCGAGGGTTATTAGATCGATATTGGAGGGATAGAGGGTTACAAGGTACAGGTCAGTGGCAAAGGACAAGGATTAAGAGATGATCTTCCGAAAATTTCTTACCATTTTCCGAAGATTCCCGAAAATTATCCGAAGATTGTAAGAAGCTAAGGCGAATAAGTGCGATTGCAATTTTCGATGATTGACGCAGATTTTCATGAACGAACCGAAAATCTTTCAATTTTATACTGGGTAAAGTATCAGCGGACGTACTGTGAAATCTTTAGATAAAGTAGTAATTAGATACGACTTCTTCTTAGGGACGTTTTCAATTGAGTGTCGAAAGTAATTTCGCTATTGTTTTGGTTTGGTATTGCTTCGCTTTGTGATTGGCTAAAAATATCCTGCTTCATGTAATCAGCCAATCAGAAGTAAAACCCAGACCAATCGTAACTTACTCGCCCGCGTTTTCCCGCGCTTTTTTTCCCGCGTTTTCCCGCATTTTCCCGCGCTTGGCGCTGGCGACATTTATTTCAGTGGATAAGAATTAACAAAATTCATTGTGTTATCCGCTGGATAGTGATTTATTCGATGGATAGCGCTATCCGCCTTTTGAACAACCAGGGACAGATGTTTACTCAGTATAAATTAAAAATAAATGACAAATAATAATTACAATTACAAGTGTCATTGTCAGGTAGAATAGCCAGACTTACGCACACAAAAAATTTTTTTTCTCTTTCTCGGCCAATTTACCACGCATTCATTCCCAAACTGTAAAAATAATACGTTTTAGTAGTAATGTATCGATACCTTTCCTTTGCCTGGCTTTTTCTCTCTCTTCCTTTACTTTTTTCCAGTAATATTTTTCCTCGTCACCTACAAAAAAATACAGCTTAAGGCCGGCGGTGTTTCCACACTCCATCTTAAGAGGGAGGCCCGAAGGGAATAGGGAAGGGGGGAGTGAATGAGAAAGGGGGAAAGGCGGAGTGAATAAGGGGAAAGCGGGCCCCCGGAGTAAATACCAAAGGGGGGAGGACAGAGTGAATAAGAAAGGGGGATTTTAATGTTAGAACTACATTACACGTCTCCATTATTGACTCCAGGAGTGAAAAGGGTAAAGTCCGCGGGACATTTTTATGTGACACCAGATTCCAAGCTTCCCATAAAAACACCGTATTTTGTGACGTGTTTGTCGCATTTATAAAACAGCGGATTTTACAGCGAAAAGAAATGTTACCATGGCGACTTCATCAAGATCGACCGAGGACCTGTGAAGGTTTGTTTCGTTGACGGAGAGGTTCCGCGTGGCAGAAGGCCATGAGTTTCCTAGGGGGTCGGGTGCATGTTACCCGGAATTTTTTCAAATGAATACCTTCCTTCTTTTTCGAATAAGCGTCCACCCGAAAGCCCAAAAAATTAATAAGCGCCCACCCTCGAATAAGGAAGGGATGGGTAGGAAAACTAGGTTACACTTTACGTACCCTCTAGGACCCGGAGAGTTGTCTCAACTTCTCTGATGACCACTTTACCATCATTTTTCGCCTTCAGTGCATCAATGACCCGCTGCGCTCCCCCTTCCTTTGTAAAACGAACATGGCCCTGCAAGACAGAAAGGAGATATTCAACAGACCATTTAACAAGTCGATCGCATCTTTCCGTTGTCTGTCCGCATTTTGATCAAAGATATGACGTCATAAAATGTGCACGTGTAGAAAGTTGGTGGCACGGGATATAAACTACGTCGCGCGACTTATGCGCGAGCCAGCGGTTTATATAAACCTTTGGGACGGAAATGTGTTCGTATCGTTTCGTTAGAGCAGTACTTTCCTGTGGTACTGTTTTTTATGCTGTACAAAAAGGTTCTAACTATTTTGAGTCTGTGGATGAACTCCTAAAGTGTGACCATTCAAATGAAAGCTATTGAGCAGTACTTTCCTGTGGTACTGTTTATTATGCTGTACAAGGTAGTTTTAATTTTTGAGTCTGTGGATGAAATCCTAAAGTGTGACCATTCAAATGAAAGCTATTGAGCGGTACTTTCCTGTGGTACTGTTTATTATGCTGTACAAGGTGGTTATAACTTTTTGAGTCTGTGGATGAAATCCTAATGTATGACCATTCAAATTGAAGCTGGTGAGGATTATTTTCCCGAAATTCTTTTTTTAACACTTTAACGAGTAAAAATTTAATAGAATTTGATGAATGCATACAAACCTCTGTCTCTCCTCTGGTGAAATCTACCCAGGCAATATCTTCATGTTCACCAAACAGGCTCTGTTTACACAAGACAAAGAGATACACCAGGTAATTAAACTGTTAATCAAGGCAACAAGGGCACAAGGGCACTGTTCAGTAGGAAAACAAGAAATTCATACACAGTTTACGGGGGGGGGGGGGGGCAAAATTTGTAGATAAACCACTGTTAGAATGATTGCGGTACCTTTAATGTGATAATTACAAAGAATATATGTGCGTTTTGCTGGCAGGGACCTGGAGAAGTGTCTCCTAAATAGAGGTGTCCCTTAAATAGAGGTAATTGTTACAAAGATTATATGAGCGTTTTGCTGGCAGGGACCCGAAGAAGTGTCCCCTTAATAGGTGTCCCTTTAGTAGGGGTAATTTCACAAAGATTATACGAGCATTTTGCTGACCGGGACCAGAAGAAGTGTCCCCTTTCATATTGGAACTGTCCCAAAGTAAAGGTTTCACTGTATACTGTAACTGCAGGCCACCAGTAAAAGTGTTTTTGATGAGTCAAATTTGTTTGAATGCTGACAAGATAAATTATACAGTGTAGCTATGGTTAAAAATAGTTTCAATCAAAGTCAACAAACTTGCAATGAGGGCAAAAGTTTGTGTCACTGGGTTTCAAACTTGTCTGATAACCAAGTGTCTTGCTTGACACTTGTATATACTTCACGTGCAAAGCTACAATGTAAATAAGTGCCAACTTGATTGAGTTCTGAGCCTACTTAAATATCTATCTATTAAGTCATTAACTTCCAAGAGTGCCAAAAATCAAAATTCAAGGAAAATTCCAAATTTCATTTTGTAAAATATTAAAAAACAAATGGTATCATGCAAAAGTACTGCTGAAGAGGTTTCATTTGAATGGTCACACCACAGGATTTTGTCAACAGACTCAAAAGTGAGTAAGCGTATTTGATGCATTATATTTAGGTTTTTGCACTTATTGCATAAATTGTTGTTTTTGTTTGTTTGTTTATTTTTTCTCCTCTAGTTTAGGTAACAGTTTCTTTTCTATTAATAACATAAGTTTGTATTAATCTTTCCCCTACCTCGATTAGCCTTTTGTACTATTAGCAGTGTGCAAGTATCTCTATTTCTTACTTTAATTAATTAACCGAAATTGTATCTACTGTTGTAATTGGAAGGTGCGAAATAAAATTGTCGTTTGTTGTTTTTTGTTGTTAAACTACACTACATGTCTCCATTATAGGGCTAAGTATAGTTAATTTTTTCATGTGACCTGTTCACGCTAAGACACAACAGACAAATAATTAAACTACAACTACAGTATTATGCAAGGATTTTAGCGATTATCTTTCCTAAATCATTCAGTAACTAAATCAATAGTAAAAAAAAACAGACTTTATTTCTTACCTTAAGATCTTCACGCGATGTTTGCTCTCCCACATTTTTAAAATGTAGCACACATCCACTATCATACTTTGCAGGTTCCTACAAATAAAGGTTTTAAACTGAAGTACGTGTAGTGATACATTATGTAAGGAAGCATTTATATTTGACATCCCAGTTTGGTTCCTGTGCAAAGTCTCTAACGGGCCATAATGCCAAAGCCTTAAGGAAGTAAAACCACATATGCTAAGGCACTAAAATGAGAGATCCATGTGTCAATATGATCAAAATGTCCAGCATATCATAAATATATTTATCACACGACCAAGACAGTCAGAGGGCCAATAACTAAAATCAACCAATCAGAATGCTCGATTGCCGGTCCAATATTCTCTAAGTTTTGGACCAGGAATTGTCCGAATGATCCCGCGCGATCCTCCCGTCGGCAGGAGTCGTGTAATAAATCTCTTATTAAGCAAGCTTGCTCGGGACCGTACTGGGAGAATATCGGCACCCTGTCTTTTCTGTACGGACATTGCTGCGCTCGGTCTGTACTGTCAAGATCTCGGGCCGATATTCTCCCACTACGGTCCTCATGCTTGGTCAAAAAGATGTATGTACAGTCGAACGTCTCCCATATGTATCAGACAATTCCTTGAGAGATCATCCCCTCCCTCCCTCCCTCCCAGGCATACCCCTGCATTTAACTTGAGGTTGTCTCTGCAAAGTGTGGAATTTGTTCACCAATGGCCATTTGACAATGACTTTATCTAGAAAACGACTTCTGCTGATCATAAACTGAAAGCTTCATAACTGACTCCAATCTCTACCTACAGTCATCCTGTGTACGCCATGAACTAGCTTTGAGATAAACATGTGTGGGTTAAGGGGGCAATGTCACCATTTTTATAAATATTTGGAGATTAAAAGTTCTCTGTACCTCTTCATTCTTCTCTTCTTCTTCTTTCTTTTCTTCCTTTGTTTCTTTTTTTACGTCACCTTCACTTGCTCTAAAATATTCAATGAAGGAGCATCATAGATCTTCTTCATAAATGCCGGCTAATTGTTTATTGTTCTTTTCTCACGTTCGAAGAATGCAATCCTAATTTCGTGTTGGTTGTCCTGTGGTTTATGTGCAGTAAATGTAAAGTAAATTCCAAATGGCCGCCCCTATTGGTTTTTTTTTCAGGGGTTCATTTCTGCCGGAAATTCCTTTGAACGCATCTCCATAATCTGTTATCACTGCTAGTTTAAATTTATATGTATGTTAGTTAGCCCTACTTGCCTCATTTTAGATTAAAACTCCTTTTGAATTTGCCATGCTAATGAAGACAGTACCGGGCTAATTTGCATGAATATATTAAAATAATTATTTATACAGTGTAGCTGAACTGTCACTTATGAAAAAGGTCTACATGTACATCACATCTAAACCAAACATCCTTATATAGCAAAGAGGTTGGTGATTGTCTGTCCAATAACTTTCTTTCAACCTTTTACTCTTAGACTAGAATATCGAAATGGAAATTCTCCTTTCTTGTCCCTATAAATTTCTTATAGCAGCAGTGGAGAGAAGTTGATTAAAGTATCAACTGAAGAGAATTTATCTTGGGTGATCATGTCCTTAATTCTCACAACCTTTCTGATTGGTTAAAGGGGTAAATAGCTGTGATGATACAGTCGAACCTCGCTATAACAGACAGTTTCCAATATCCCAACAAAATTCTCACATTATTTTCTTTAAAAAAAACCCTCTATAATATGGACCCTCTAAAATACGGACAATGGACACTTAATTTTGGCCACAGGTGTTCAGGTGGTGATAGTTTTTACATGCAGCATTGCATTGTAATTTGTTTTGTTCCTATACATAATTATGTTGCTGAGATGTACAATGTAGTATGCAACTGATGGACAGTGTCTCAATGCTGTATATTAATAAAAATACGAAAAACGCAAGTGACACACTCGAATATTAAACCCACGGCCTGGCCGGTACCTTACGCATGCGCACAGCCATATCACCCTGGCAGTGGCAGCCATGGACAGCTGTTTCGTCCTAGTTAGGACTCATCAGCATGGCACAGCCAGGCAGGGTCTCACATAAGATCATCGACTCCGCCACTTTACTGCCAAGGTGGATGCAAGCATCCCTTTAAGCGCCAGCTCCACACAACACATGTGGTAGCTGTTGGCTGGGGACAGTGCGGCCATCCTCCCATGGCATGAGTATGGAGAGGTGGGTCAGCATTTTTGCTGATCGGTGTGTCGGTAAATTTTAGTCACTGAACACTTATAAAACTGTCAGTGAAGTCTTAAAAGTGATGTACAGTAATTGTGGTGACCTCTATAATTGGGACACCTCTCTGATATGGACACTTTGCTCTGTCCCTTCGGTGTCTGTATTAGAGAGGTCCAACTGTAGCTTACAATTTTTTCTTTACCAATTATCACTACACGATAACACATCTGGGTAAATCATCTGGAATGTGAATTAAAGCTTACTTTTGTTTTTCCTTGTGTTCCTGTCTCTCTGCCTCCTTCATTTTAAAGTAATCTTCCCTATGACAAAATAATATGTAAAAATAAACCTCATGAATGAGTTAGTTCAAAACAATGATTCAACATGCCAGTTATACTGGACAGGGACCAGTTCAAAGATGTTCAAAGGGTACAGGATTTAAAAATAGGCTCCTAAGTGGGGGCATGTTATTAAAAGAAATTAGTGAAGGGAGTTCTCCTCAGTTTGCTTGGACCCTCAAAGGGCTCCGATCAGCCAACTTGTGAATAAGAAATGCTATAAATAAAAGATTCTTCATACTTTCAGACCCCCCAGGGGAGTACTCCCTACAATGGGCTATACAAGGATGTTCTGCCCAAAAGGGGTACCTTTTTTAGGCTGGAGGTATATGAAAGGATCAACATTTCATGAAAGGGTAGGGATTTCACGAAGAATAGGAAAGGGTAGCGAAAACATGAGTTGAAGCATGAAAAAGATAGGGAAAACAGCCATTTAATGATTATAAAAAGGGCCTTTCAAAATATATCAAACAGATGCACGTAAAGGCTGTACGAAAGAAGTACCACTTCCAATAGAAGAGATGCCATTTTTAATGAAAGGTATATGAAAGGGGTACCCTTTCTGTTTATGAAAGGATAAGGGTTTGGACCTTGGGGCGGAGCAAGCCCATACAAAACTCCGTTGAGTACCCCCCCCCCCCCCCCCCCCCCCCAGGCTTAAGACCCTCCCCTCTCCAAGGCATTTTGCTGCACCAACACCTCATTCCCAGCATCTAACTCCCCACCCTCCCATCCCTCCCTCCAACGCTGTCCCCATGGGTAAGGCAGGTGACTATTACATATTGCAGGCTCAATGTTTACAGTAAAATTCCACCCAACTCATTTGATGCTTTATGTATTCACAAATCACGCAACTCAAAAAGCTCCATATTGGATCACATGACTTGTGTTGTGATGTCACATGTGTAAGAATCAAACCAAAAGGCTGGAATTCCCTGAGAGCAGATCTTACAACATGGCACACCATCAAAATGACCTGTGCTCTTGAAAGGAATTCAACTTGATACATTGTGCCTTTTAATGAACACCTCCCATAAGCGGACAATTAGTCGTGGTCCCAGCTGCATACAAAAATTAGATTTTTAACCTCACAAAAGTGGACACTTTTCTGAAGCGGACACTAACCTTTTCCTGGTCCCGATGGTGTCTGTTTATGGGAGGTTTGACTATACATGTACATCTGCATGTACAGACCTCTGTACATGTATTTCTTTCTCAAAACCATCTGAACAACATTTTTCAAGGCTCTTAAATTCAGAAAGAAGGACTATCTTTCTGATTCCAATAACTTACCTCATCATTTTAATCAGTTCCTCTTCTTTGAACTTGACTGCCTCTAGTGCTACAAATGCCTTTGCCTCATCAGCAGTCGAAAATTCTGCAAACACGGATCCCTTGAATGAATGATTCTCACCTCTCCGCATGTAGATGTAAATCACCTGAAATTTTTTAAAGGATAGTATAACATTGAGAAAAACATGAAAAAGATTAATGTTAACACACAATTGAAAGGCACAAATTTTGTGGGAGAAGGTAGGGGGATAAGCGTTGTCCATGATCCAAGTGATGCCTGCTATGTGAGGCCAGTCAATGGGGCCAGCCGGTCAGCGAGTGGCATGTGGACCATGAAATGAGTGTCATAGGGCTAAGCTTCTCCCAGCAGACATTACAGCCCTCCTGATATACAATGTAATCGGGAGTGCCGTGATTTGCAGCACCATTTCCCTACATGTATATTTTTTGTACAAAAATTAATTCTACTGATTTTTATTTTCTGAAAAAATTTAAAAGAAAATCTGGGAAGAATCACAAATCCATATACAATAGATGACCGCATAAATGTTGATTTCCTAACCATGGCAAAACCACTCAACTCCTGATTCTTTATGCTCACTGGACTAGTCCCACTACCATCAGAACTGTGCAGGCCTGAGCGGCAATTGGATTTTCCAGTCTGGGACAGTCTGCTACAGACCCAGAACCCCCCCCCCCCCCCCCCCCCCCCCCCCCCCCCCCCCACAGTAACCAGTAACTTGTACAATGAGTCACCCTATTTTCAACATTTTAGGGTTGGACTCTCTGTGACAGTCAAATCACAAAATTTATTGGAGATATTATTATTAATTCAACAACCACCTTTCATACATTAGCCATCCACATTTACTGGTCTCTGTGTGTTTCCAGAAAATATCCATACCTCCCCAGTGAAAAGTCATTGGGAATTCTAAGGGGGAGGGGGAGGATCTCAAAACCTTAGGTTTTTAAAGTACAGTTAAGTATGAAGATAATTATTGGAATTTCCAGAGGGGTGGTAATAATTCGTCAAGTTTGAAGTGAACAAAGAAAATAATTGGCCACTCCAAATAAATACATAATACTCTTTTATGTGCAGGGGTGTAATTATTTAAGTCTCCTTTGTTAGAATGGCACAATGGAATTCAGAGTACATGTAGGAACATTTGGACATGCAATTGTGTGTTCGCATACAAATGTGCACTGTATACAAATTGCCATGAGGTTGAAGCATAGCACGTTCAGTTCATGCTGAAAACAAAAGAAATCGGAAAAATGAGGCTTACATCAAGCATCACCCAAACCTGCACTTTAAATAGTATTATCCTAATGGTATTTTAAATAGTTTCTGGAGTGGGCAATAAGGGTGACCATGCTTTGAAAACACAATCTTAATTATTGCAATAGATTTTGTTGATTTTATTTCTTTGTTTTCTCTGCCTTAAATAATCAATTTGAGAAGCTATGCTATAGATGTTTGTAAAATTCATTAATAATTTATAAGGGTACTAACAAACAGAAATGAGCCATTCCAATCACATGATTACCCTGTGAAGGCCGATACAATCTTGATACAACTCACAAGTGGTTGTATCTAATTTGCATTCCAGATACAACTCTCAAGTGGTTGTATCTAATTTGCAATCCAGATACAACTCACAAGTGGTTGTATCTAATTTACATGTGAATGCGAATTTCACAAGTTGTTTACTACATTCGCGTCCGAGTAGTATCGGCACTATACATTCATTTGCCTTCGGCTCGTGATTGTATAGGCCGATACAACACTCCTGCTCATGTAGTAAACATTACATATTTAACAGACACTTTAAAGAGTGTTTCATCAGGTGTCCAACACCTTGGAGTTGGTAAAAAAAACTCAGCTATGTCTCGGGTTTTTTTCAACTCACTTTTTGGCATTTTGGAAATCCTGATGAAACATTCTACCTGATGTTTGATATCATTTACTAATAATGCTTCTACTTAAATTAACTTTAATTATTTAACTTTTCTACAGTGTACATGTACCTTTCCTTTATCAGCAAAAAATTCTTCCAGTTGATCAAGGTTTATGTCTTTGGGAAAACCTTTCTGTATTTAAATAAAAAAAAATAATAAGATTATACAAAGAAGGAGGAATTGGCTACAAGGTAGTACATGTAATGTTAGTACATGTGCAAGGTAAAGTTGCACAGGAGCCACAGGGTACCCATTCAGCCAGACCTTAACCCAGTTTTTTTTAAAAGCAACTAGAAGTATTGTTACTTCCCCTGAATGAGATACTATCCCATCATAGGGTGACCTGGTTTATATACTATGAAGTGACTAGAAGTATTGCTACTCCCCCCTGGATGGGATGCTAGTCCATCATAGGGTGACCTGGTTTATATACTATGAAGTGGTTAGGAGTATTACTACTCCCCCCTGGATGGGATGCTAGTCCATCATAGGGTGACCTGGTTTATATACTATGAAGTGACTAGGAGTATTACTACTCCCCCCTGGATGGGATGCTAGTTCATCATAGGGTGACCTGGTTTATATACTATGAAGTGACTAGGAGTATTACTACTCCCCCCTGGATGGGATGCTAGTCCATCATAGGGTGACCTGGTTTATATACTATGAAGTGGCTAGGAGTATTACTACTCCCCCCTGGATGGGATGCTAGTCCATCATAGGGTGACCTGGTTTATATACTATGAAGTGACTAGGAGTACATGTATTACTACTCCCCCCTGGATGGGATGCTAGTCCATCATAGGGTGACCTGGTTTATATACTATGAAGTGACTAGGAGTATTGCTACTCTCCCCCTGGATGGGATGCTAGTCCATCATAGGGTGACCTGGTTTATATACTATGAAGTGACTAGGAGTATTACTACTCCCCCCTGGATGGGATGTTAGTCCATCACAGGGTGACCTGGTTTATATACTATGAAGCGACTAGGAGTATTACTACTCCCCCCTGGATGGGATGCTAGTCCATCACAGGGTGACCTGGTTTATATACTATGAAGTGACTAGGAGTATTACTACTCCCCCCTGGATGGGATGCTAGGCCATCACAGGGTGACCTGGTTTATATACAATGAAGTGACTAGGAGTATTACCATTCCCCCCTGGATGGGATGCTAGTCCATCACAGGGTGACCTGGTTTATATACTATGAAGTGACTAGGAGTATTGCTACTCCCCCCCTGGATGGGATGCTAGTCCATCACAGGGTAACCTGGTTTATATACTATGAAGTGACTAGGAGTATTACTTCTCCCCCTGGATGGGATGCTAGTCCATCACAGGGTGACCTGGTTTATATACTATGAAGTGACTAGGAGTATTACTATTCCCCCCCTGGATGGGATGTTAGTCCATCACAGGGTGACCTGGTTTTCTCTGGATTTCTTGCAAACCTTTGACAAGTTCATGTTGTTTTTGAGTGGATATTCTTTTCAACTTTGCTTCTTTGAGAATACATTAATGAAATTGTCACAGGTTTACAATTCAAAAGCGAGGCTTGGGAATGAAATTAGCTAGTCTGACGTAAACATGCATACTTGGGATCATGGTGTGCATGATCACCTCTGACAACTTACGCAGTAAACTGTCCTGGCTTTAGTATGCTGTCTTGCTTCCACTGTGTTTTCTGGAAGAGGTTTGGATGTAACTCTTCTCACTTTTTTGTTATCTTCACTGACCTGAAAAACAAAACAACAAATAACAATGTTATTATTATTTTCCAGTCACATCTACTAACACATGTACACATGTTGTAGTTAACAAATTGCTGAACTACCCAAAAATGACCCACAACCACCCATACAATGACCCACAACTAGCTAACTGGTTCCAGGCTTGTTTTTAGTAAAGCCCTTCAGCAAACCACATTGTTAAGAATTACCTCATCCTCTAAAACGTCTGTCATTAGGGTCCAGGGCAGGGAATTTGGCCCGGCTATTACAAACCTCTATGTACAGTATGAGCACATCTCATAAGTTACCACATCTCCTAAGCGACCAATTTTCCAAAACACAAAAAAATTCCAGTCAAATCATTACAATCAAAACTTCTTGTAAGTGGACGCGACCACTTTCAAGGCTGGTGATTTGAATTTTTCTCTCGTGATCACTTGCCCATATTTCAATGTCACTATAGACAAGAATTTAAAAAATAAATGTTTTACAGTAAAATTCCAATAAAATGAAACTTTTGCTCCTTGCACCAAAACCTCTTTGTCCTTAATGCAGTATGTGCTTGGTACATTGAAATTAAATAAATAACTATATTTAGAGAGGAAAGCCACATCAGCCGCAGCTGGTTTTCATGCAGGTCCTCTATCCAGATTGAATTGGAATCTAGAATGTTGGTTTTTGAGGAGAGGGGAAAACCAGAGTACCCGGGGAAAAACCTCTCGGAGCAAGGAGAGAACCAACAACAAACTCAACCCACATATGACGCCGGGTCCGAGGATCGAACCCGGGACACATTGGTGGGAGGCGAGTGCTCTCACCACTACACCACCCCTGCTCCCCTACAGGTTCATATGATTCAAAGTTAAGACCTGTGGTCTGACCTGTCGTAAGCGACCACCTCCCGTAAGCAACCACCTGGGCTTTGTATTTTGAGTGGTCGCTTACAGGTTGTTCAACTGTATGTGTTGGAGCTCCAGCTACTTTGATAGAAAAAAATTGACAACACTAGAAACCACATTTTTCAGTTCCCCGCCTACTATATGTAAAATCAAAGGCTCCTACATGTACGAGCCAACTTGTGAATACGAAGCAACCTTCGGACCCTCCCCTCTTACCTGTTTTGCTCAACCCAACCCCCCCCCCCCCACCCCTCCCTCTAATGCCGCACAATATATCTATAACCTTATGCACTGGTCAGCAGAATCGCCAAGGAAAGTTTACAGGTGATAGATGGCAGGAAGGAGTGAAATTTTCATATTAATTGTTCCTGTCTGCTATGACTCTTTCAATGCTTCGTGTGGAAACT
The DNA here is from genome assembly GCA_024195265.1 of Dendrophyllia cribrosa. Lineage (NCBI taxonomy): Eukaryota > Metazoa > Cnidaria > Anthozoa > Scleractinia > Dendrophylliidae > Dendrophyllia > Dendrophyllia cribrosa. The sequence continues at coordinate 1,919,139 of JAJLRJ010000014.1, forward strand.
TAAACCCAGTCCTCACTTGCGATGCAAGCAAAAGCATAAATAAGAAGCTTATGTGCTAGTGAGGACAGCCATGACATAAGCACAAGCATAAGCAAATCAAAACCTTGCATATGCCAATCATGTCCTCACTGGAAATAACAGCAACATAAGCATAAGCTCGTACTTATGCAGCGACGTAGCTACCTGTACGCACGTATGCACGTGCGTACCTAAAAAAGTCGAAAAAAAAAAGAAAGATGTGGGACTTGAGGGTGGCGGAGGAAGTAGGGGGAGTGTTACAACATTGATTGTGCATACCTCTGAAAAAATCCGGGCTACGCCCCTGTTATGTTACGGCCGTCCTCGCTAGCACGTAAGCTTCTTAAACTTGCGTCGCAAGTGAGGACCGGGCTTTAGTGGCAGCCCTGCCACGAGAAACTGTGTGTTCTGGAGTTCACAAGGACCTTCTCAAAGGAGAAGCATAATGATTCAAATCAGAAAAAAATTAAAACACCTCAACTAGTCCAGCATCTGATTTCCTGAGTGCTGTTGCTATGGCATCTGTATCTGTAGATAAACACTGAAAAACGAAGTTGTGAATTCAAACATCTGCATCAATATCACCAACATCTATAAAATATGTACACATGTATATCATGTACTATGCACTTATTGACTGAGTGGGAGGGCCAGACAGGAAAATATTTGGCAAGAGATCATGGCATACAGACCGAGCGCAGCGAGGTCCGTGCACCATGACCGAGAGCCAAATATTTTCCCGTCCGGCCCAACCTAACTCAGTCAATAAGTATTTTATAATATGACTAGAAAGTACAAGAATAGTCGTGTAGTACGAGGTCGCTTGAACACGAGCAGGGCCGGACGGCTTTTTCCGGACCGGCTCACGTCAACCCGTCTGGCCCCGCTCACGTCACCTTGCGATTCTATTTTCTGTAGGATTGCGTCAGCGGGCCATACGGTCATATTATAAATGTACTTATTGACTGTGTGGGAGGACCAGATGGGAAAATATTTGGCTCAAGGTCATAGCATATGGACTAGCTTTACGAAACTTACTTGTCAGTGGTGAGAAGTTAAAAGTTGAAAAAAATCATTCACTACTTACGAAAACTATTCATCACTTAAGAAATGCAGGGGTGTAGCTAAGAAAACACTTAGCAGGTTCATTGAAGAGTTCAGCCAGTTTTTCTGGCTTGTGCACCTTCATAATCTCCCAAAGTCTTTGTTTTCTAATGAAATTTCAGCCAGTGATAAGTTCTCTTTCGTGTGGTGACATTAGGCGGTAGCCGGCTCTTACTACATCCCTGGAAATGGGAAAACTCTAGTCAACTGTTGGAGAACAGAATGTATATATATCTTATTGACCAAGGGTGAGGGCCATACTGGGAGATTATTGGCCTACATGTGCAACTTAGGTATTGACAGTATTTGGGCTCAGTCTGTACAAAAAAGACCAAGGGCCGATATTCTCCCAGTACGGTCCCACGCAAGCTTGGTTGGTAGGAGATTTATTACACAACTTTTTACATGACTAAAGGATAGCGAGAGATCATTCGGGATAATGCCCGGTTCAATACTTAGAGAATAAAATTATTGAATCGGCAATAGAGCATTCTGATTGGTTGATTTTAGTTATTGGCCCTCTGACTGTCTTACTTGTGTATTACAGGGGACATAATGAAATTCCAGAATTTGGTTACTCCAAAATAACAGAATTTGCATTGTACAGATGCAGCCTGTAATTAGATTCTGGCATTTTAACTTACATTATTTTGTAGCTTATCTTCTCACTGAGTCGGGTACATTTGTAGGTACATGTACTTTATTTGTACTTAATATTCATTTTACACGCTGTATGGGATTTAATAATACACATCCATAATTCTTACCTTGAGCCTGTTGAAAGTCGTAAGACACTCAAGTGTGACCCCTGTCAATCGTTGCAATTTTTGTCAAGAAATTTTAAACTCAAGTGTACATAACAAAGTGACATCAAAACACAATATATGTACAAGGTTTTGTTCTAAAAGTTGACATACATTGTGGGGAACCCAAAGAACGTCCAACTATAAAATTTAGGGTGCCCGGCAATTAAGCTAATGTGCAAAAAACTCAGTTTTTCCTGTCTGCCACTAGAACAGCCCTGCGTGTATTTCAAGACAATAGCCAAACCTGTATTAGGTGTGGTTACGCGGGGCAATTTTACCATGGTAAATGGCCCTTTCACCACGGGAAACTGCATTTAGTGAGTGTGACCAACATTTTCCAAGGTAAATTTCCGTGGTAAATATCCATGGATACATAAAAAAGATCACACAAAGCGCCCATGACATTTAACGAGGTAAGTTGCAATGGTGTTTTGATGCCCACGGTACAAGAGCCAATCATAATGCTCCGTTTGACATCAACACGTAAAGGAAGAGTGATTCACTGAATTGCGTGGCATTTTATTCCTTTGGCAAATCACAAATTGCATGTAACCGCTGGTTAACATGGTATACTACATTATGTAAACCCAAGTGTGATGCACCGCGGGATTATCTACCATGGAAAATGCCATTTACCATGGTGTGTGTAACAGCACTTATTATTACTGAGCCAACCACTTTGATGAATGCTCTTGTGTCTGCTTAACCCTAAGACATACACGCAAACTTATACCCCCACCACGGTACAAGGGGGGTACCCCCCCCCCCTTGGGTTTTTGTGATGTTGCAAAATTTCAGAAATATTTTACATCCAATAGATAGCCTGTGATGTGTTCTACAAGATAATGTAGATATTATGGGTTGTGCGCTGCTGGGGGTCCATAACGTCATCCAAATGGCCGCCAAGATGGACGCCATCTTGGATTTTACTTAAAATTCAAATTTATCGGAAAAATGCGTAAATTGCAAATATGTTTTGCTAAAGTTGCAAAATAACATACAATTAAACATTTTGATGCTTTTGGCAGCATTTGAAAACTAACAACAAACTCAACCCATGGATGTCCATGGAATCCCATGTGGTTATTTTACAGGAGCACTAGGCAAGACAGGTAGTATTAAAGTTATCAGCATTTGCCTTAGGTCTTTTAGTGGCTTATTTGCATGGCCTGTTTGGCTTGGCAGTGGCCAGCAGCAAATGAGGTTAATGAGCCAGCGTATTTACTAGAGGGTTAAAAGTAGCCCTGTATTCTGTAGGTTAGCTGATAGTTTTTTCATCTACACAGACCACAGTGATTAAAGGATACATCCTTCATCTTCATCAGTCTTCTGTCTCAGAAATTTGTCCTTGGGAAGATTTTTGTCACCAAAATAAAACTGCAAAGAAGCCAGAGATTGACGTTCATGATTAACATGTAGTTTAAAGGCCCACCTTCACCCAAAAGATGTTGCAGCCATTTGTTTTTGTTTTAAAATCCTCCATTGTTCATATGCATGAAAGTGATCACGACGTGCACAGCATTTTGGGTGAAGGTGGTCCTTAAATATTACAGATGTTGCTGACGTTATTTGTTATAAAGCAGACAAATAATAAAATTGCTGAAAAGGAATATTAGTGTATGCTAACTCTTGTACATGTAAGTTAGCACATGGACAAAACTTGACGTGACAACTTAAATGAAAGTCGTTGAGAAGGACATGTTCACTTTCTGTCAGTGTGGTTATAACTTCTTTAAGTAAATAATGATATCTAAAAGTGTACTATTTTTAAGCAGCACTTTCTATGTATGTATGTATGTAATTACATGTATAAAACTATTATAGCGCTCAAGCTTGCATGATATCGCCTAATTTTAGCCGACTCAGCCTACGTCCTCGTCGGCTAAGAATTAGGCGATATCACGCGTGCTTTCGTGCTATAATAGTTTTATAATTCAACACATTGATACCAAAGCACAGTTTGAAGAAAAAATATTGAGGCCGGTCCGTCATTTTTGCATTCTCTTGTCAAAATGCGAAATTTACATCCATCGTTGGATATACGTCATGTAGACATAGCGTATATCGATAACTTTTTTACCATATTTGGGCAGTGTATCAATGTGTTGAATTATAAGTATGTATGTATGTATGGTTAATTTTGCTGTACATAGTACAGGGTGGTTCAAACTTTTCAGTCTGTGGATGGAATCCTCAAAATAACAGTGTGACCATTTAAATGAAAACTTTCAAGCAATTCTTCTTCCCAGGTGCTTTTCTTAGAGCTTAGAACTTAGAATGTGTACTTCCAACTTGTGAGAACTAATACTGGGAGGGTGCTTGTGCTTGTTTACAAATGTAACTCAACTGAATCTTAAAGCCTGGTTTTCACTATGGATAAAGGAATAAATAAATATTTAAGCAGAAGTGAAAACGGACGTTGACATATTATGCTGGGTCCGTTTTCACGTGGACGTACATATTTGTGAAAGCGCTTATGCTTATGTCCCAACCGAAAACCAGGCTTAAGACATTTTCACAAGTTATACGTTGGCACTGTTTGGTGTAATGCAACATATTTAAGCTAAAACAACACGCAAGCTTACCTCTATTTGTTTGATTATTTTCTTTTCGAGATCAGAAGGAGCTTCCGTGTGTCCATTGTCTTCATTTTCGGCCATTTTGCAAGGAATTCTTAGTCGTTGTGAATAAAAGTACGTCTAAACTTCACTGTAGTTGCAATTAAGATTACCAAGAAATTACTACCAGGTAAAACGGGGTTTAAAATGATGAAATTGCTTTCTGAATGAATACTGCACGTGGGTACAGAATGCTTTCGATTTCACCACATTTTGTCATCCTGCTTCAAGCGTACATGAAGTACATACCCGTGAAGTTGACGACCGCTGATATGTTTGGCTCGCACGACGCGAAAGCGAGATGTTCCGTGACAATGCGTGTTCCTTAGTGCGTGATGCGTGACAAACTAGATAAAAAAGAAGCTTTGGTGCTGCGCTGGGGGGGAGGGGGGGGGGGAGGGGGGGGGGGGGCGGGTGAAAAGCGAAAATTTGTTTTTTTATCAACCGAATTAATAAGATAAGTTAGCCACCGTAAAGATATCCAAAAGCTTCCCATTTGCAAGGATGTAAGTTCCCGAGAAGAGATGAGGGAGGGGCGATGCGGCGAAAAACCATTTATACCACCGCCAGGGTAGTGCATGGTTTCCAACAAAACTGACACGAACAAAGTTTTTCCGTGAGGGCGCCGTCGTCGTATAAGGAACTTAAGATCGGACTACAAGTCCTCGCGAGATTGGGTACGAGTACGACTTTTCAAGCCTAGTTCGCGTTCTCTATTTTATAACCATTTATCATACTAATTCTATACCTAGAGTATCCTTATCTTTTGTTCGGAAACGGGAGGAACCGACAGCTCTGGGGATGTGACTAGCTTTAAATTTAATACGTATTCAATCTCGTACACGTACTCAAATCTAAAGCTCCCTATTATTTTTTCGTGTTTTTGTTAATCTATTTCATACAGCTGAGAGTTTTATTCAAACACTCAAAAGACACAAAAATTGTTACTTCAACAATCTTTTAGTTAATAGTTAATACACTCCTTCGTTAACAATACGATGTACTGCTGCTGAACGGAATGGTCCATTTCTGATCTGATTCCCGCTTTTTAGCAGCCGCCAGTCATTGTAGGACCACGTGTTCCATCCAATACCACCAGCCCAGCCACTTTTGGCGGGAAAATTAGCAGTCCACCATGGAGCACGCCACATGTGTTTGACGTCACTTGTGCGCTCACGTGAGTAGGTTGTGTGACCAACGTAGCCTGCGTCACGCAGCATGTAACGGGAGTATGGTTTGATGCCATCGGGACCTGAAAATATCCAGTTGCCATGACAATTTGTGACGTCTGCCATTTGAATTCCCTTAAACTAAAAACCAAAATAATATATATATTTTTAAGTTTGCAACGTCTGCGATGTGATTTAGAACGAAAAGTAATCTTACTTTCTTATCTGAATTTGATAGGGGGCAGCTTTCTCTTGACTGTCAGTAACAAGCTCTAAAGCTCGAATAGATGTGCAAGGTATCTTTTATTAGCTGTTTACTTACGAGCTAGTTAAATAAACTCGTTAAGATAAAATCTATAAGTTAAAAGTAAATATAGTGTATTATAAATACAGGATTAGTTAATGATTTTAGAATAAAAATATAAAATAGGAAATTCCTAACAAATTCAATTGACCTTACATTTCTGTTTTTCCTTAAAGCAGTACTTAAATATTGTGTATGGCTAAATTTCCTTCATTCCATTTTGGCCGATTATAAATGCACTACCATAATATTTAAAACAAGAAATGAAATAGATAAAACTATAATATTTCGGTTTCTCTGTGACAATAATTTCATGACGCAAAAACTGATGAAAGTTATGCCATTGTTCAGTAGCTCTTATCTTTGAAGGATTGATGTCTCAATTTGTTAATTCTCTCGAGAGAAACAGAAAGGCAATGGAGGTTTATAAGTTGAGTAAATGTTGACTTAAGAGACAGCACACTCAGTTGTCTCCTTAGAAACAAACAGGACCAAACAGAGCAACGAAACTATATATAGACAAGGACTGGACTAAAAAAGACGATACTCTTCAATAATTAACTGCAAATGCATTATTAACTACAAGCATTCACATCATGTCGACTTCGATATAAACGAGAGCGTATTGTTGTGACTTTGTTGTTAATTTGGGAATGAAAAGTTTTTGTTAGAAAGCGCTACTTTTTTCGCATAAATATTTGGTATGGTATGTAAGTAAAGTTGAGAGAGAATTATTCCTCTCTGGAAAGCTAGATGAATCGCATTTAACAGTTAAATATAATGATAGTTCCCATTTATGTACACCAAGGTGAACAGAGACAATTGGGATCAACGTTTCTTGTTTAAGTAATATCGAAATATTGTAACACCGCAAAAACCAAGGGGGAGATTGCAAACCCCCCCCCCCCCCCCTTGCACCATGGTGGGGGTATAAGTTTGCGCTAGTGTACGTCCGAGGGTTGAGATTTATTCGAATTCAGGACGATTTGGAGCATACTTTGTTATAATAGTTTAAATTTTTTATTTTATAATACTTTGTTATAATATTTTTCCGTTTCCCAGAAAACCAACCGATCGTATCGTTCATAGATTATACTTTTCAACCGACAGCGTTTTTTCAATCAGTGTAAATACAGTTTGTATAAAACGTTTGTACAGCTATTAAGCAGCCCTTAGCCATTACATTTTTTCTTGACACGAAAAAAGGAATAATAAACGTGCCAACTGAGACAGTTCGCTATTCGAATTTGGTGTGAGTGTTAGGACGTGAATCCTGAATCGTGAATCCGGCGGGGAACTTTCCATATAAAAATGACAGGGGTGCTCGTCGTACCCTTAAGAAGTCAGAGTTTGTAGATTGGTACCTCTTAAGGTGTCAAAATCTAAAATGTCTACCGTTAGAATTGCGTATAGTACCTTTAGGGTATTAAGATGGGAAAATATGACAGAATATGACGTGTTATTTCAGAATTGGTACCTCTTAGGGGTAAAAATCGACTAAGCCACGCCCATCAAACGAGATTCTAGTAACTTTAAAGGTGTTTTCGAAAATTTCAGACTAGCACCCCATCATTTTTATACGGGAGTCCCCCTTCCCCCCGTGCCTGTATTAGGTTCCAAGAGAGTGGATCGATCAAAGAGCCTCCTGAACTATCTCGTGCAACGAATCTTCTATAACCTTAAAAAATAATTTATTGTTCCATTCAAACGGCTTGCGTACATAAATCAGGTTACACGGCATACCTCGTTTTCGTTTTTAGAAGTTTACCTTAGAACTTCTCAAAGCACTTTGAAAATTGACAATTTTGTTTTGGCAATACCTGTAAACTACCTGGCTCATAACATATCATAAGTGTACTTGTTCACGATAAATTTTATTGTTATTGTTATCGTTATTGTTATTGTTATTATTTAGATGCTGAGACGTGAATTAGGTTCCACGGGGAGTGGTTAGATCAAAGTGTCTTCTGAACTATCTCGTGCAACGAACCATCTATTCCCATGGATTATTTGCATGGAACAGAAACTGTGGATGACCTACTAGGGGGTGGACCCTAAGGGGCGCGGAACCCCGCACTCTTCACGAAGATTTATAAGCTCCAAATGGCCGAAAATTATCTTTGTCGATGGAAATGCACGGCCCGAGGATTCGATTCCACACCTTTGTATACAACTCGGGATCTGCCATTGAGATGAAACATATACGGCATGAGAAGTAAAACTGTTACGAGAGATGTTCTTAAAGGGGTTATGTCGCAAGGTGAATCTGCGCAATGAGTTCCTGTCATGTGACGTCACCGGATCGCGGCAAGTTTTATCGCGCTTGCACTCGTGTCGAACCACGCGAGATAAACAAACACATGATCAATTTCGCTTTTAAATTCCTCCCCAACTTCCAGCATTACTGTAAGACATCGAATTTTTCGAAGGTACGACTAACAAATCGCAGAAATAATTTAACAAAAATTTAGCCAAGTAAATACTCTAACTAATTTGTAAACTTGAGATCTATCCTTCCACGCAATACGACGGGATGGAACGGATTGCAGCGAATTCGACAGTAATGGCCGCCAACTTGATAAAAAGCCACCGGACGTTTTTCAAGTTGTTAGTACCCAGTACTCACCCGCGATCCTCGCGACATAGCCCCTTTAAAACACTCGAAAGTCAAGTTCGTTTAAAATATTACATGAGCCAAAGCATAGTCTAGTAAACAATTTTCCAGATAGTTCTCTTATGATGTAGTCAAACTGAAGACGTGTGCATTCGTACAGCTGGTTTACCTCCGCCACGTGTGTTTCAATAGATTGAGTTTTTGAAAAGAATATTTAAGTAAGTTAGTTCTTTTGACTCATCGATCAGAGTTCTGTGTTTCTTTGTCCTTAGTTGTTTACGGAAGCAAAGTCCTTTCCGTTTTCGCAAATTTTTCTCCCATGTCCAATACACCCGAACTGAGTCGTGTCGTCTTGAAGCACAGTCGGACGAGGCCTTATTCCGCTGCAAGCGTGGTCGCTCAAGAGCTAAGTTTTCCCCGCGTTGAGTTGTATCGCTAGAGAAGTATCGTTCAAATATCCAGTTTCCACTCCTCGCCGAAGTAGGAAAATCCTATCGTCACATTGGAAAACTTAGCGTCACAAAACATTAAAAGAACTATAAATAGGAGACTTTGTGGCTTTTTCTTTGCAATAAAACATTTTCAACGCAGTGAAACATTTATTTACGTTTACATTCTAAAGAAATTAAGAAAAAGATTACCATCCGTGATGTCACTTCCTCACTCAATTACCCATGGATTTCGATTGGGTGTAAACGTCTTCTGGATTAGAAAGAAGCAAATGTTCTTACAGCCAGTTTACTGAGCTTCCCCAAAAAGGGATTTTCAGCATCAATAAATAAATAAAGCGTTAAAGGTGCATTAAGAATTTAAAATCTGAGCAACTTTGCGAAAAACAACTGGTTTTTTTAGTATTTGAAACGCAGGTCAGTGAAATTCGGGGAATATCTCATAAACTAGAAACAAAGTTAATTTCATATTTTGTTTTGTCAAAAGAAAATAACCACACATGTGTTCAATAGCGACCGTTTTCTCTTGTCAGCGATATCACCATAGCAAATACATCAAACAAACAATCTCTGTGTCCTAAGGCGATAATGGATTCGATAATGTACAAAGTAATCTAGTACCCAGATTTCACTCGACCTTGTACTGTACTGAAATGGAGATCTGGGTACGAGATCATGGACAAAGTTTAGTGATTTAATCTACCTCCAGGACTACAATAGAGTGGTTTTACTTAACCTGTGAAACACTATCTAACAATTAGTGTGTGATAGTTCAAATTAAACAGAAGAAAACAATGGAATGATAGTCAAACAGTGCGTACTATTCTACTAACTATTTCACGGGTTAAGTAAAATCACTCTAGTACATCGAGACAAAACAATAAAAACACACACAAAATTAAATGCCACTAACAAATCTTTTAATTTATCTATTTTTCATCAGTTTTTAATCAGTTTCAGATAATGCGATTATATAAACAAGAAAACAAATTTACACTTTATACAAAGTTCAGCAGTAGCTCAGTTATATTTTCATAACAATGCAATATGAAAAATATCAGCTTACTCAGCATGCAATAAACACCTACCAAAGAATCCAGTTTCTTAACCCTATAAATCCGAAGAGTGCCAAACACAAAATGCAAGAAAAATCCCAAATTTCATCTTGTAAAATATTTCAATGGTCACGCCATAGGATTTTGTCCACAAACATGTCTCCACAATTTATACTAGGAGTAAAAGGGTTGAACTGAAAGAAAGTTATGCAAAAATATTACAAAGCATAGTTTTCTCTTTACTTTGAATTAAATTATAAGTAAAGCTTGGGTCTTTTCAGACAGCCGTTATAACTGCAATAGGGCATTTCCTAAAATACAGCACGTTCAAATATAAAGTCCAAATGTCATTGAAGAATGCTTTTACATTTTCGCGCTTAAAACTCTTCTCAAACACACGTTTTCATGCCGAATAGCCAGAAGCTCTGAAAGCATTCTCGTGTTTTCTTTTTCAAGAAAATCCACTCTGATTTGTATTTGTATTTCTCGAGCTTTCCTCGCATCACGTGACTTTTTCGCCGAAGCGTTATTTCTTCTCCTTCGTTCCCAGTAACTCTCTCTTTCGTCTGCTTTTTCGCTTACGTCACTGTGCTCTAGGTCCCGATCTTTTCTCTTCTTTTCCATCGGCTTATCGCCATTAAACCCGTGGGATTTCTCAGATCCGCTTGTTATTTTAAATTTCCTTTCTCGTTCTTCGGTGCTGGATGCATCTTCAGTTTTGCTCTGTGTGAAGGCAAAGTCTCGTTTGTCGTATAAACCCCCGTATTCTGTCGGCATTAAACCCAGATCTTCTGGTTTGGCGGGCGAGCGACAATGCACGCTTGGCGTGTACTTTGGAGACGGGAGATCTATGTCGTTTCGGCGATTGTAAAATATCTTTGAAGGCGAAGGGTAGCCATAACTCTCTCTCACGCGGGGCAGCTCATGTGATATTGCGTCATGTGCTCGGTGGAGATTGTCTGCATGAAATGTTTCCGAGTTCTTTATAGTAGATGACAACACCTCTTCGCTCAACATTCGCACCCTTTTCCGCATATTTGCTTGGTTTTCTTCATCAAAGTTCCTTGCCAGACTGGAGTAGAGCGAATCTCTCTTTCTCAGGAACGGAACACCATCGTTTAAGGGCTGAAACATTTCTTGAAAACTGTCAAGAAATCTAGAATATTTGGCATCGAAAACATACGTTTTAAAAGGAAAACTGCTTGTGTGGGTTTTCTCGATGGCTCGTACCTTCTTTTCCATTTTCACCCTTTCAACATCCGTCTTAAACTAAAGAGAGCCACGATTTTGATTTCTTTAAAAGCCTTTTCACCAGGAAGCAACTTAACTTCAGATTGCAGGTGTTTTGCTGTCTGCACGTGAGTTGGAATTACGTTACCCAACATGACAAGGACCTCCTCTGGGCCTTGAATTGATTTGTTGAAAATTTCAATTGTCAATATATGTTGTAAAATCCTGTGCTATTATAAACATTGCGTGTAATGTTCGCTTTAAAATGCCGCATGTTTCAGCCTCCTTTTTGTTGACTGATTTCTCACTTTTACACGAGGTTCTCTTTTGCTCAATATTTTAAAAATAACATTTTGGTCTATTTTTTGGAGAGCTATGATAGCTTCATAACGTCACAGTCTCGCCCGGAAAACATAAACAAGCTGTGGCGGTGGTAAAATATCATTATTCCACGCAAGAAGTTTAATTCCCAGTTATATAAGAAGCTATTTACTAATGGCTCACACTTTTTAAACACGTGAGATCGATCTTCTAGAAGATAAAAAGAGAAATATTTCTATCAAATCGGACGAGGCGCTTGGCGCCGGCTACATGTATTTGCTTTGAGCTCTGATTGATTCATCAGATTGTCTGCGTCTGTTGTGATCGGCAGCAGTGGAATTACTTTGGTTTTGGCTTAACTAGTGAATCGAAGTTCGCGCTGCTTACACTCTTGCGTATTTATACTCAACAATGTGATGGCGAGTAATAAGACGTTATGTTTAAATAAACTAGTAGTTGTTTATTGCAGAACAATGACTATGTAAGCGAAAAGTTTATACAAATTACCCTTTTATAATGAAAATCTGCCGAATATCTTGCGAATCTGTTTGTGGAAAAAAGTTGGGAGTGTCAATTCACTTTTGGCATTTTTTAGCGGCGGGAAATCATTCCAAAGCCGTAGTAGAATTAAAAAATAAACGACCACGTTTATTTTCTGATTTGCGCGATCGTTTTTCTCTCCTAGATTTTTTAATAATAAAAAAAAAAATCGAACGAACATCCTGAATTTGCATTACCGGAGGTGAAAACACCTTGCTTTATTTTCTCTCATTACAAAGTCAAAACTCACGTGCAGACCCCAATTGAACCTAAGTGAAATTTAAAAACATAAACGTCTAAAACGTGTAAAACGAATCAAACAAACAGGCTCTATTTTTCACTGCCAAGAGCTAAAAAACGTAGTTTTCGTGATCACGCGTGGTTTTATTTTCGTGATCACGCGTGAACTGTGTTAAGAACACTGACATGTCTTCAAAATCTGCACGGTGGTAGCTACACGCGTGACAAATTTTGGTGACAAAATGTTACAACAAAGACCGCGCTTAACTGGGTTGGTAATTAAGCCTGAACCTCGTTTTAGTTCTAAAATCTTATTGGCTCGATACACTTTTGTCGCGTCGCAAGTGCAAAAAAGGTTTCAGGGTGGCTACACGAGCGACAATTTCCACGATTTTATCACGAAACATTCAACTCTTGCGACTTTTTTCTGCGATTTCGTTAGATGTCGCGTCGCACGTTCATGAGTGGCTACACGTGCGATTTTTACCGTGGGCTGGCGACGCGACATTTTTTAAAAAATCGCATCACCTGTGCAAGCAAATAATCGCACGTATAGCCGCGGCTTTACATAACTAGATTTTCAAGGAAGGACTGAATGATGTTACCCTGGGTGCCAGAGGGTTTTTTTTTAGTGAAAACCGGAGAGTTTGCGCGGCGAAGTCGCGACAACGAGAGCTTCTTCTAACCGTTTATTGATTAATTTTACTCGTGATGTTCAGAGAACGGACCTCTGGATCAAGGTTGGAATGATGTAAACGTATCCGATAAATATTAATTGCAGTTATTTTTAGTCACAGGAAACGAACGCGACCTTGTGTAGGCACCATTTTCTGTTGATATTTAACCCAAAAAATGCTGTAAATGGGGAAAAATAAAATTATCTCGGTTTGAACGAAGAAATATCAAACCTGAAAAGCATGCAATTGAAAAGTGGTGAAAGTCGGGTTACGTGACTAAATATACCTTTTTATGAGAATGGATATTAGGATATTCAGTAAAGCAACCGAAACGCAGGATTGCTTGATTAAATTTCAAAACAGAGAGGAAAGATATGACTTACACGTCTAATTTAATATTGATAAACTGGTATATCAGTATTCCTGTGAAAAAAATCATTGTTGTTTTAGCCGAATTTTCGGGGGTTTATTGCACCATAAATTTGAATCTGCTACTTAACCATCAACAAACTAAACGAAATGATATTTCTCTTTACGACTAGTTTTCTAGAACTGACACCGATTTCACGTGTTTCAAAGTGTGCGAGTCATTAACTTTGTTGCATAACAAACAATTAAACTTCGTGGGTTGAATCACGCTTAATGACTCAATAACTCATTTATATCGCCGCGCAGGTTGTTTCACGTTTCCGGGGAGAGCTTGCATAAATTAGAAACAAGCGCAGGCCTTAATTAATAAACTTACGGCAGTATCAGAACATTTTCTTTCACCTAATCATTCTGCATCTGACATGCAACTTATCCCGCTTCAGCTTATAAAATCTAACCGTGACGAGGTGCGTAAGGCTCGAGAGGCTCATCTTATTGATAAAGGCCAAACGCTCGAACCCAAAGGGTTAAACAGACGCGTCATATTTTTATCCATTAAGCTTATACCATTAACAAAATATATATTTTCATATCTTTCGCTTGTTATATATTCAAATCTGTAACGTTTTTTCAGCGTCCTATTTTTATCCATTCAGCTTATACTATAAACAAAGTATGTAATTTCATATCTTTCGCTTGTTATACATTCAAATCTGTAACGTTTTTTCTTTTAGTACGGTTATACCCTGAAGAACGGCCGTGCCGTTCGAAATTAATCGGTTTAAAATATATTCCTTACTGTACGATCAGCCTTTCATTTTATTTGTTTAAGTCGCCGAAAACGAATAATCAAGTAATTTAAAAATTGGACTAGACTGCAAAACAGTCCGTATTTTTGCGCGATTCCTCCGAAAAAAGTGCGCGACCGAAAAGATCTGGAGCGAGTGTGGATACGACGAGTCGTTTTTTTCCTCGTCTCACGCGATCGGCGCTTCGCGCCTCTCCACGCGTGTCTCGGCGCTTCGCGCCTCTTGCTTTGAACCTCGCATGGCTTAAGAGGGGAAAACGACTGTTTTGCAGTCTAAAATTGGACCGAATGAAATAGGGAAAGAACGACATAAATAATATTTTCAGAATCACTATGTTCACTGAAGTTTCCAAGCCAAGTGTGAAGCTTTATAAACGTTTGAGTAAGTTTAAGCCGGAGCGGTAGGGAAGGAAGGGGGGGGGGGGGGGGGGGGGAGGGGGGAGGGGAGGTAGGGGTAGGGGGAGTGGGGAGGGGAGTGAGTACTCCCAGTGTAAGCTATATAGTCATGCAGCTTTTTCGGCAGGCGTGATTATCTCCTTGTCTGAAGATACGTCTAGATTTTGGCCATTTTGGCTTGAAAAAGTGGATAGGTAGGGAAAATCGAATTTTACAATAAACTGCAGGGCTGATCTTACTACGTCAATACAAGAATGCCAGTGTCGCGATTTCTCAATTCCTCCGTTTTTTGGTGCGTGTTGCTACAAACATAGAACGTTAACTGAGCATCCAGATGTTTTTAACTTTCATACTTAGAAACTAACCGATCGTAAAAATATATTTTTAAAATAAGCCGGATACCAAGAGCGCTCTTATTTGTTAATATCAGTTCCCAGTACTTCCAAGAAAACAAAGTACCACTTCTTTCATGAAATAACACAATAGAGCGTTTTCACTCACGTGACCTTCACTCCCGTGGAAATCGAATAACAAAGGCCATGGCAGCCATGTTGGTGTTCCTAACAAAAGAAGTTAATTAAAATTCTTTTGTACGGGAACACCAATATGGCGGCTATGACGTCAAGTGAAAACGCTCTATACAATACAATAGGCCGGTTCTCACTAGAGCTCTTAAGTACACTTGAAGTGCACTTGATACGTACTTGTAGTGTGAACCCCTTTCTGCGAGCGTTTTCTAAGTCTGACTTACGTTTCAATAGAAGCAGTCATCTGATTTATTTACACGTTTCAATCTCATTGTAAAATGTATCAAAGAGGTAAAAATTAATATCAGCTGAATGTAATTAGAAAGTTAAATAATTTCCAGTAGTTCGTTTTCGAAAAGCTCCATATTTCCCTTCTTTTTTATCAAAAACGTGTTTTTGAATGGCACGTGCTGTTGGTTTGTGCGGAATCACCCAAGTGTAGCTCGCGTACTTGGAGTGTGAACGTTTTAACCCATTCACTCCTGAGAATTTTTACGTTTTTGAGCGATTTTCTGCATTCACACGCCCCATAGGATTTCGTGACTCCATATTTAAAGTTACCATTGAAAGTGCTGCTGTTCTAAAACACCGAAGGCTCGAGTTTACTGGAAATGTCATTGTGACGATCTCATTTTGCTTGGTTGATTTGCAATAAAGGGTCCAATATGAATTATCTACGATTTTTGGTAAGTTCACAGCCATTTTTCATCTTTAGTAGCTGCCTGATGAGCATCATTAAGCTTGAAGGTAGTTCAGAGTCCACTTCTCAACGAAGCGAGTTAGGTGTTGTACTTCGTTTACGAATTTGGCTCGTTGCTCGTTGAACTGGAAAAATGGCCGCCTGGAAACGAAGTAGCTTTGGGACTCGACTCTGGATGAATTTCTCGACCTACCGCGGCATATTTTGGAAGTTGCGACCACAGCAGAACACAACAAGCGCGAAATTTCGGCGGTGGGTCAGAGTGGCTGTGGACTTAGTATATATATGAAAAGTGTGGAGGACGGAATGAACGCTAGTAGTATAGGGCCAGCAAAGATAAGCCCCGCTACGGCCTAGGTGCCTAGGTGATGACGTAGTTTGGCATGGGTAACTTATTAATATGTATTAGTATCACCCAACTAGTGGACTAATGCAAATCCTGCATTTTGATTGGCTACGCTACTAGGGGTCTAATAGTAATAGTCATCGAGTAGCGAAATTCGCCGGTTTTATTTTTCGTTTTATTCCCAAATAAATATTTCTTCAACTTGCAATTGCTTTTTTTTATTATTGCCTTTTTCTGTCCGACCTTTCGGGCTACGGGTCTAATTGTTAATTATCAACTGCCTTTTCCTTTTGTGTTAATAAATGACTAGGGATAGTGCCTAGGTAAATCATTGATATGTACATAATTACCTTCCGCACCCATTTCAAAACAATAGACATGCCCAGACTCGCCTGCTCTATACCTTCCCTGATTGGATCTCAAGATTTGTATTGTCTGTTTGAATAAAAAGCGCAGATTTTTTGAAAGCGTCATTCCTACAACTAGAGGCTTATTCTTGATTGGAAAACTTTGTTCTTGTTCGGTTAATTCGAAAACGTTAATACGATGGCTTATTTTACCAACGTTGTTGATATTCAAGCTGCTTTGAGCGCTTGTTTAACTGTCCGCAACTGGGAGATGTTGACGGAAGCCGTTCAAATCCCAGAGAATTTTGTTCCATTGGCGTTTGCGCGATTGACAGAATTGACTGTGCAAGAATTTGAATGCATTTTTATTTCTGAGTCAACTTGAGCAAAGTGTATTTTTCCAATATGGTTCCAAACATTCACATCGAATCGAGACCTAAACCTCTTCTGACGACAGACGAAATGCAAAAACTCCAACGCAAAGATGTGAATTGTATTGGAATGCTATGCTTAGGAAGTTGTGTAGAGAAAGCTTGGAATGAACTGACATGTGATTTTCAAAGTCTCACTCAACTGTTAGACGAACCCAAGTTAAATTTAGAGTTTCTTGCTGAATGTTTCAAGGAAGTAAGAAACCACGCTCACTCTTTTGAGTGCCAGTTTATTCCGTCACTCCTTGGTTTTTTATGAAAATCCCTATGGTTGACGCGACTGGATGCTGATTGTAGCGATATGGATTACCCTTCAAGATCGTATTGCTCAGTTGGAGCTGCAGCTGTTTGTAAACAAGACAGGAAAAGCACACCTTGCTTTGTTATGGTCACAGATCGAAAACCTAGTAGAGAAACTCAAGGCGTTGTGGTTACGAAAGAGCGTGGAATCACAAAAGGATTACTATCAAAAGCCAAAGAAAGATGAACCTGAAAATGGAACCAATCAAAAGCAAGGGCTAAATGTCTTGGAGTCAATAACCAAACACCAAGTCAAACCGAAAAAGCGAAAGCTGTCAACATTGAAAGTTGAGATTCCCAAGCGACCAAAACTTCAAAGACAACACGGAGTTGTCGAAAATCGAAGTGATGAACTGTAGAACTTTAAGTCACTGTGAACTGATTTTGTAAAATTATTTCAAAATATGTTGTATATTTCTAGTATCAATAAACCGTTAATGCGTAAATCTATTTTATATTTGTGTGTGCTTTAAGTTTTGAGAACATGACTTTCCGGTAGCTTTAAAGTTGAAACTTTTAATAATGCGAACACTGAACTATAAATTTGCATGGAAAATTAGCACCTCGGAAAAATTAACAAAGCAACCAATTTCATGCGCGCGGTAAAACAATAAAACCACACTTTGTTAAGTTCAAACTATATTTATTGATAACCAGTAGCCACGCACCTCTTCAGAACCTCTAATTTCATTGGACCTGGTTATCACGTACTTGTATTGTTTTTAGGTCTAGGGTCCATTGTTCTGTTGTTTGTTCTATTGTTTTCTTAGCCAATCTTGTGAGGCGTTCCGAGAGGTGCGTACCGCCTCTTGATAACAAACAATTTCATAATTATACAGACAATTTAAAAGCTTAGATGGAAAGGTACAGACAGAGTTGGTTTAGTCTTATTCATCGGAAAAAAACCTGTCTTAACACAGATGACGACCTTTAACGAAAGGTTTAGCTTAAAAAAACAAGGACAAAAAGGACAAAATAAGGATACTAGGGACATTTGTGGGGACAATAGGGACAAAAGGGACAAAAGGGACATATCAAGTCTTAATACCTCTCTGGTCAGCCACCATGACAATGTCAGTTATAATCTTACTTGGATAAATTTCATCAGAAATTATACATCTCTTTGTTCAGTAACTCGCCTGCAAAGCAGCATTTCCTCCGCACCATGTAAAGTGAAAGTTTGATTTCAACAGGATAAAACTGTTTACAAAATTAAAATTAAATTAAATTTATTGCTAATTTATCAAGCAATTGAGGCCAAAAGGGCCTCGAGGGCCAAAATTTAGCGGGTGTGTTTTTTGAGAACGCAGGCCTTGCGAGCAGGCGTTTTTTCTTTCTCTTCCCCACTGCCTCCTGAAAAGTTACTATTCAGTAACCCTAGTCATTTATTAACACAAAAGGAAAAGGCAGTTGATAATACATATTAATAAGTTACCCATACCAAACTACGTCATCACCTAGGCACCTAGGTACCTAGGCACCTAGGCCGTAGCGGGGCTTATCTTTGCTGGCCCTATACTACTACTAACGCTGTCGAAAAATCTCTTTATTTCCCAGCATGCAGTGCGGTGGTGATCTTGAAAATCGAGGCAAGGTGAGTATGCCCTAGAATAAGAAGCTGTAGCTCGGCCCGAGCAACGAATAAGAGCAAAAAAATTCACTGCTAAGCTAGGATTAGGACTGAATTTTGCTGTAAATGTTGACTTTTGGGTTTGCCACGATGATTTGAATAAAAAAAACTAAAGGCAAAAACGTGATTTTTGTTGTTTTTCTATGACGTTAAAAATTTTTGTTATTGTCCAAATTCAAACGCTGATATTCTGCAAAAATCGCTGACTTTTTTGTTATTGGGTATCTCAATTTGAGGCACTTTCTAGTCAATGCTCACAACTGCTAGTTAGGGCAATGTTCGCGCGATTGAGAAAGTTGCAATTTTTTAAAGCAGTGGAGTCTTGTACGGCCGGTTTTGGCCGGTGTAGGAGCGAATGGGTTAATGACCGCACTTATTGGATTCTTTGTTGCCCTGGCGATATGCGTAAAACAAAAGAATCCAAGTGCACTTCAAAGTAAGGTCTACCCCTTACTTGGGAGCGCACTTGACCAATGACAGTAAAGCCGTGCAGCCGTGCAGCCGTGCAGCTAAAAGCACGTGTGTGTGCAAATTTGAATTCCACAGGGAACGAGCTCTCTGCGTTTTGGTTTACGATTCGCAGTCACGGACGACTTCTAAAAGACTCTCAAGCAGGATCTCAAGTTTTACTTTAGCTGTTGTATTGGAAGGCGTATTTCAAGCCGACTTAGGGTAAAAAATTCTGCATTGAGAAAAAAAGGTTGTAGTCTAATTCTCAGGTTTAGCCAATCAAAAACACTACAGCCATGCGCGCATTCAATACTCATAAGATACAAAAACATGTTTTTATGACGAGCACGAAAAAGTTCCCAAAAAATAACAAAAAGTGAGCATAGCGTTACACCAGGCTCTGAGACGATGTTTTGCTGAATTAAGTTCAAATAAAATTTGACATGATAAGAAAAAATATTTTACTAACGACTTAGCGTTTTATGCATATCGTTCTTTAGTGCTTCAACTTTGTTTATCACGGCTAATCAACTGCATACCAACTTGCGATCGCAAGTAATTTGCATCTAAATACGCACGCTGTGCGTAGTCATGCCTGAAAATCTATTGTCTTGTCTTTCCTAAGTGGACCTCAAGTCTACTTGATTATCAAGTGCACTTCAAGTGCACTTTGGCCCTAGTGTGAACCGGCCTAATATCTTTTATTTAAACACGATAAAAATTAAAGCTGATTCTTGTGGGGTCGTGTTACAAAACGTATTGTTAAATATTATTGTACAGAAATGGCCTAGCCTGCGAATACAGCCGCCTCTCATCGCTCCCGGCCGCGCGAACGCCCCTAGCGGCCGGGAGCGATGAGAGGCGGCTGTATTCGCAGGCTAGAAATGGCCAGACAACATCCGCCAATCGCCAACTAGCCCTCGAGCAAACTAAAGGCCATTTGTCGACATCTGCGATTCGTATCCGCCTCTCCTCCCAAGCAGTTTAATGCCTGGGTTTATAGTCTGTTCCGAAAATATGGTTGACACTTAATATCTTCGGCTAGATTGCCTAGCCAAGATTGAAACTTTCCCGGGTCTTTCTGCATGTACCGGTATCCATGAACCACTCATTGTCTTCTATTGTTTGTGAAGTATTGTCTTTTTGGTCTTGTTTTGCATTTGTATTATTGTCATTCTTTGTTCCTTTTGTTTTACGTAATGTGTGCTCCGGTACATGCAGAATCTACCACTTTCCCTGGGTGAAAATCTTGGCGTCTTCTTCGGCCGCACGTGATTGAAATTTAAAAATCAAGCAAATCGGCGATATGCCAGCGAATTTTCTTGGTACGGTTGAATAAATAAGCGTTTTCAACGAAGGTTTAACATATTTGACTTTCTACGTTTGGAATGATTGTCCTCGAGTTTGAAAATTACAGTTATAAATAATTAAAGGTTGAATTTTGGGCTTAAAAATTACTTTAGTCCTCACAAATTTTTTTAGAGAATGGACGATCATTCCTAACGTGAAGGACTGGAAATGTTTAATCTGCATCAGAAAAGCGTTTTTATTTTATGTTTTCTCTTAAACCCGTCGCCAATTCGTCAAATTTTTGCTATTTTAAGAAAAATGGCCACATGACATGCACGTGACTTATGGGAAAGCTTATTATACCTAAAAATAACACCAGTTGAGTCGTGTAACCTATTCCTGAATCAGCCTAAGACGACAAAATAACACCCTCTTATCTTATCACTCCTATCTTAGTGGGTGTTATATAAAACGGTTATCTCCTTCAGAAGCTACCAATGAATTAATGAACTCTCGTAATTATTTTGCAAATATTTAATAGGCCATTTGCACGATGACGTCATATGACTACAACTAACAGAATCCTTCAGTTTTTTATTTTGTTGTGCAAATTAGGGCTATTGTTATTTAAACCGCACTGGGATTAAAAAATTTAAATAAGAAAGGAAAAACGAAATGAATTCTGGTAGTTGTAGTCAAATGACGCCATCGTGCAAATGCCCTATTGGTGAAATTCATACTTTCATGCTTAGATCTCCGCAATTATTATAATCAAATTATCAATCCAGACTGATGTATCTTAATTGTACTTTCCTTTTCTTTATAATATTATTGTAATTTAATTTTGTTATGTTGTAATGCTTTTGCAATACTGTAGGGATTTATTCTCTATTTTCGAATTGCCCATAATACACTTTGTTTGCCCCCCAAATTTTGAACACACACCCCAG
The DNA here is from genome assembly GCA_024195265.1 of Dendrophyllia cribrosa. Classification (NCBI taxonomy): domain Eukaryota; kingdom Metazoa; phylum Cnidaria; class Anthozoa; order Scleractinia; family Dendrophylliidae; genus Dendrophyllia; species Dendrophyllia cribrosa. The sequence continues at coordinate 1,940,828 of JAJLRJ010000014.1, forward strand.
GCTTCATCTGTGCGTCAACCTCACCATATGAAAATTGTTGCGATCGATAGGGAAATCCGGATTTCAAAATCTAAATCCGGATTTCGGATTTCCATTGTTCATGGAAATCCATCGCGGAGAAGGATTTCGGTAATTGGAAATCCGTTTTTGGATTTTGCGTTTTTTTGGGAAATCCGAAATCCGGATTTCAAAATCGAAATCCGGATTTCCCAATCGAACGCACCCCTATAGAGCGTTTTCACTTGACGTCATAGCCGCCATATTGGTGTTCCCGTACAAAAGAATTTTAATTAACTTCTTTTGTTAGGAACACCAACATGGCTACCATGGCCTTTGTCATTTGAGTCCCACGGGACTGAAGGTCGCGTGAGTGAAAACACTCTTTATGAGCCGGTTATTTTTAGGTACCTCACGTGGACATGTGCACGATTACTTGTCAAATAAATCACATAACGCCTTGTTGTCTGAAAGCTAAAGAACAAATAATGATACATCTGCCTTATCAGCTTGAGCAGAGCTTCCTGCTGAAAATGGCAATTTAAGAAGCGAGAAACGCATTTCTTTTTTGCCAAAGCCAACAGTGGAGCGACAAAAATCTTGAAGCCAAGATACCACCTTTCGACAGTTTTTACAAAATGTTTCGCACCTCAAACGATGGCATCCCTCTCCTGAACAGAAGAGATTCCCGAAACTCAGCACGGGGAAAACATGACGAAGAAAGTCAAGTGAAAATACGCCAACCAGTGCGTTTGTTGACGAAGGAGATGTTTTCGTCCGCGAGAAAGAACGTGAACGTGTTTCACCCTGATAATCTGTTCCGAGCATGTAGCACGCGTTTCGGCGGAATGCAGTATGTGGGGGATAGTTTGGTTTACCCGTCACTTGCCGGAGTTTGTTACTTTCCCCCACGAGACTCTAACCTGTCACCTCATTTCTCAGCCTACCCGCCACGCACACATTACAGCTTCCCGGCCAAACCAGAAGACCAAGGTTTTATGTCGACGGAACACCGTGCAAGAGAAGAGATATCCGACGGAGGTAAGCGGCAAAAGAAGTTTGAAAGTGGAAACGATAAACAGCCTGAGAATCAACACGAGCTTAAAGAGAAAGAAGAGAAGCCTAAAGAAAACGGGGACGCAAGCAAAGGAACAGACAAATTAAAAAGAGAGAACTATTGGGAACGAAGAAGAAGAAATAATGCATCGGCGAAGAAGTCGCGAGACGCGAGGAAGACGCGAGAACTGCAAACACAAATCAAAGTGGCTTTCCTTGAGAAGGAGAATATCCGAATTCTCGCAGAACTTATGGCTGTTCGACAAGAAAACATCCGTCTGAAAACGAGTTTTGAGCGCTAAAGTGTAAAGGCGTTAAGGTGGCTCCAAGTAGTTTTTTTTTGGGTCACACTTCCCTTTTTGAATGCGTTTATACCTTATCTTACTTAGCTCAATGAATCTGAATTTGATATCAGATTTTAGGCTTGGATGAACGTTTTGTATGATGCTCTTTTTATGCTAATCAGCGTTTCCATAGCAACGGTAAACAAACATGGCGAAAAACTGTTTTTTCTAAATATCGTTCGATTTTGGGGCTACCCGCGACAAGCAAATAAATGTGCTATAATCTACACAGTCTAGCACACTAGATGGGAAAATTTCAAACAAATTAAACTGTTCGATTTTAAATAAATCGCCAAAACATTTTTAAGACGTGTTTTTTCATGTTTTAAATATAAGCGGTCAAAACATTCCATACGTCTCACAAATTATCATTAAATTACCACAGAAAGTTTCTTCAGACTTAAATTATTACCCCCTGCAAATAGCTCTGATTAATTCCTCGGCAAAAAAGAGATCGAGCTTTTCATTCAAATGCAGTTTAAAGAGTGCAAACGTCAAGCAAAAAGGGAAGTGTGTCCCAGAAAAAACTACCTGGAGCCACCTTAAAGCACACTACCAGGGAGCCTTTGTTTGTTATAAGCGTTTGTAATTTATACAGGGTAACCCAATCAGCTCGAAGGCTGGTATACATAAGAGGCTTATCTTAAATCGAAAATAACATTGTTATATAGCTGGAGTTTTTCTCAATGTAACGCGTGCGTTCATTGTTTGATTCATGGTCACATGACGTCTAACAAACTGTTTCCCGCCAAACGTCCATGAGCGGGCAACATTTTCACTGTTGCCCTCTAGCGCACGTGATCATACCGTGATAAAAGGTGGCATGATAATGAGGCAATTGATGTTTTCCTCGAGTGTTCGGCGCGTTTTTCAAACTGTGTTGTGTTGTGCTTTTGTGTTACCATATAACAAATCACTTAATGACTGATCCCTCGGTAAATAGTGAATTTTGTTTCCCTCGAATCTCGAGGTTTCCCTCGACTCTCGAGGTTTCCCTCGACTTCGTCTCGGGTTAAAATCGAGATTCTCGAGAAACAAAATTCACTGTTTCCCTCGGGCCAGTCATTAAGTGTTTTGTGTAACAGGAAAACAGTGTCATGAAAATCTACTCAGTAAAACTGAAGTGGAGATAAATAATGAATTGGAACAATGTTCGGAAATCAGATACGAAAACAAAAGGCGCCTTTGTTATTGTTTAAAAGCAGTAATATCATTAATTAACTTAAACTTCCTTCCAAGTCAGTTGATATTTTCTGTCTCGCATTGTTACAAAAATCAGTTTAGTTTCAATTATAAACCTTACACCTTGTGAGCTTAAGGTTTTTGACGTCATATAAATTGAAAATTTGTCATTAAAAAAACGCTGAATAATGTTAGGCTCGCTTGCTAACTATTTAGTATAATTTTGCTGACTCGTCCCCATTCGTCTCTCAGTTAACGAGAGGAGTGCGAGGTGTGATGGGAAGGAGGAAAGACGGGAGACGACTGGGAGATCCTGTTTTCAAGATGGCGGACGAGTCTTTCCCTTTCCTTTTCCTCCTTCCCATCACCCCCTTCGGTCGCGCTTCTCTCGTTCCGCGTCTATCCCCCACGCGCGTCTCCCGCGTCTTGCCTAGAAAGACTGGAGACGAGTCAGATAATTTAACTCGTGAATATGCGAAGCGTTATAAACCCGTTCCAAATGCGATAAGTCACCTGTCTTAGGCCTGGGGCAAACGTCGA